>VMDO01003528.1:30756-88531 GCA_007922755.1 Pedetes capensis
TACCTGGATGGGAGACCGCCTGGGAACACCAGAAGCTGTAGGCTTGGGAGAAGGACCTGGCAACCCCCTCCCAAAAATCAATCTGCCATTGAAAACCCTATGAACAGCAGAGAAGCACTGACAATAGTGTTTCCCCTGTTGTACAGAGGGTCGCTATGAGTCGGATACCGACTCGACGGCACCTAACAACAACAACAGATAAAATAAGCCTATTAAAATAAAAGAATGAAGAGGTTAATTAGATTGTTCCTTATAGGTATACCATGTTTATGCATGTAATAATTGGAAAGGCCACAGGTCAAAAATAAATGTGTGCTGGTCCTACTGTTTGTGGGTCATTTATTGAATGCTGTAGTGTACTCACTAGTAATGAAATCATGAGCTCAAAATGTTAAGCTCTTATTAACATGGTATGAGAATAGAATGGTTTTGTTAACTAGAATATTTTTAAATAACTGTATAATGTATTTATGTATGTTTGTTCTTAGATTTTAAAAAGTTTATCTTTTACTTAAACTTTGAAAATGTCCCATTTAGTTGTAGACAGACATTTAGTTGTAGTATAATTGATTTGTTAAGATCCGTCAGATATTAACCTTGTCACATGCTAATTGAACGACTATGGGCAAATTGCTTAAACGGTCTGAATTTCATTTACACTATCATTAAAGTAGAATAACAATATCTTAGAAGACTGTAATGATGAGAATTCGATTGAACACTATGAATAAAGTGCTCAATATTGTGCCTGGTATGTAGCAATGCTAAATAAATTATAACTATTATTTTTATTTAACTTACTGGGCATTTAATACAGGCTTGGTAGAGGCTTAGCATTATGCTTCAAGAGTGATAATTTTAATTCTAGAATTAACTTTTCAGTTTTAGTAAAGTAAATACAGTATGTCTAAATTTTACTGGTTTAATTCTTTTAAAAATAGGCTTAGGGAATTTATTTAAATATGTAGAAATTTTGTCAAGTCCATGATAGATATAGCTAGTGAATATGAATAGACTATTCATAGATGAAATTCAAGTGATAAACAAAAATGAAAAAATGTTCATATGACTAAATGTAAATTAAAGATACAATTTAAAACAAAGTACAATTTTTTTTTCCATCACAATGATTTTTAGGAATACAATTACATAGTTTAGAATTGGTACATAAATACACTCATGTTTTACTCTTGGTTGTCTAAATAGATGTAGTCCATTGGAGGATACTTTGGAAACACTGGATAGGAGCCATACTAATTTTTATATTGCTTAGACATAGTAGTTCTACTTTCAAAAGTGCATTCTAAGGAAATTTATAGTATAAAAAGTCTTTAAAATGTTTATAGTAATTTTATCATTACTGTGGCTATGTAAAAATGTGCACAAAGAAAATTCTTGCAGGAGAATATAGCAATTTTCCTTGGTACATATTAAATTAGTGTCCAAAGCTACTAAAAGAATGAAGAGGTTAAAATAATTTATAGGCATATTATATAATTGTTTCAGTGTCAACTTTTAAAAGTTAAATTTATCATATGTAGAAGAAAGTCTTGAGGATAATCCTCATGTCCCTGATAGCTTAAAATAGTATCTGTTGTTAAAATTAATATGATGTGAGATGTATATTATTCTAATGAAAGAGAAAACAGAGAGAGAGAGGAGGAAGAGGAGGAAGAGAACCTTACAAAAAAGACAAGCCAAGCTTTGAAGAGTAGGACTATTTGTTTTTAATGTGAGTTCTCTTTATTTTAGAATTGATAGATGTCACGTGCACCCTGCTTCTTCTAAACCCAGACTTTACTACTGCATGGAACGTGAGGTATGTCATTTTCATCAGTGATAAAATGAAGTTTATCCAAATGTCTGAAGAAGAAATTCCATCAGTTGTTAGCTGTTTGAAAAATGAAATATAAACCATTATGTCCCTGGCATCCTACACTTATTTCTTCTGCCCATTGTTTATAATACCTCCATGATAATTCTAACACATACACTATGTCCCCTTTTGCACATCTGTGTGTTTTCTGTAAACATTCTTGTTTGCATATAAATTGTCTTATTGAAGTACCATACACCATTTGATACGTGTTTACATTTTACTTCCTTTTTGGGAGAGTATGGGCTTTTAGCATAATTAATTTGATCATAAGGTCTTGGTATGTTTGAGAAGCACTGCAGTGCAGTGAAAAGTATATGGGATACAGATTCAAGGCCACAAATGTTTTAGTCTGAGCTTAGTCATTAACATTGCAACTCCTGTGGGCAAATCATTTGAAGTCTCTGATGTGCAATATTTGGGTGAGGGCTCACATTTTGTTAATATATTACATTTTTGACTCTGATTATTGCAGCTTTTAAACACAAAAAATTACTTGATGGAAACAGTAAAATTTAAACCAGTATGATTCTTTTTTCATTGACATTTTTTCAGTTAAACAGTATATATATGGGTTTAAACAAATGGGTTGTTCTTTAATACAAATTCTCTTAAAGGAAATCAGTATATAAATTGTAAATAAATAAAAAACAGGCACCTTAGCACATACCTATAATCCCAGCTACTCAGGAGGTAGAAAGAAAAGGCTTTCAAGTTCAAGGACAGAGGCAGCCTGTGCAACTTAGCAAAACACTGTCTCATAATAAAAAATTGAAAAGGGACTGAGGGTACAGGTCATTGGTAGAGCATCTGCCTAACAAGGCAAGGCCTTGTGTTCAATCCCTCAGTAATACAAAGGGTAAAAATGCCATTACGCGCGTGTGCGCGCGCGCGCGCGCACACACACACCCCCCCCCACACATATGTGAAGTTCTATTTAATATTTTGAATTATTTTACATCTTGCCATAGGAAAGAGCCATAGATTATAATCTTTTTATCTTTAATGATAATATAAATTATACTTTAATTCTGTGTATTTTAAGCAATATCACATTTGGAGTTAGTGTTTTATAATACCTACTAAATTTTACCCAGGCTGGGATTTAGCTCAGTGGGTAGAGCACTGCGCTGCAGTCTCTGAGGCCCTGAGTTCAATTCCCAGCACTGAAAAAATGGGAGGAGGGCCTGGCAATCCACTCCCAAGACAATCCCGAAGCACTCAGCCATTGAAAACCCTATGAGGGTCACTATGAGTCGGATACCGACTCAACAGCACCTAACAACAACAAATTTTACCCCTTGTGGATCTGTCAGCTTGTTATGCTGTGGGGACTTGTATGTTGTTGTGATGCCGAAAGCTTTGCTACTGGTATTTCAGATACCAGCAGGGCCACCCATGGTGGACAAGTTTCAGCTGAGCTTCCAGACCAAGACAGACTAGGGAGAAAGACCTGGCAGCCCACTCCTGAAGTAATTAACTATTGAAAACCCTATGAATAGCAGAGAAGTCCTGTTAAATATAATGCCTGAAAATGAACCCCTCAGGGTAGAAGGCATTCAAGAAACAACGGGGGAAGAGTTGACCTCAAAGTAGAGTTGACCTTAATAATGGAGTAAAGCCCCTGGAACCTCTAGTTGCTGATGTGGCATGACTCAAAATGAGAAGAAACATAGTTGCTACAACATTGGGCTCAAACATAAAAAGATCATGTGCATAGCACAGTGTCGGGTAGTGTTTTGTTCTTTTTTTATAGAGTTGCTATGAGTTGGGTATGACTTGAGGTCACCCAATAACTGAATTTTGTATTTGTAACTGATTTTTAATAATTTACATAACTTCTATTTTAAAAGTATTCTTGAATAATTAATGGTTGAATATTTAAAGATTAAGAAAAATATAGAATGAAATATAAGGCTTTAAACTTTTGTATGCTTTCAGAAATCCAATTCTCTTTTATGAAAGCACCACAGTGGTTAGCATATTGATTAATGTTTATTGAATGGCTTCTGTATGCCAGGGACTGTGTACTACTGCTTTATTAAGTTATCTGATCCACACAATACTTGACAACATTTGTTCGTTCATCAAATATTTATTGATGACTGTGTGCTAGGTTTTATGCACCGGGAATAGAGCCATAAACAAAATAAAAATCCTTATTCTTGTGAAACATTTTTTTTTTTAGTAGAGAAAGAAAAGCAGTAAGGACATTCAAAAGTAAAATATTTAGTAGGTCAAATGGTGGTAAATCCTATAGAGAAAAAGTGGGAAAAGAATGTAGGGAAGACTAGAAAGAGGGACATTTCAGTTTTAAATAGGGAACATTTGAGCAAAGACCAACATGAAGTCAGGGATCAGTCCCTGTGGATTTTGGGATAAGTGCATTCCAAGTAGAAGAAACTGCCAGTGGAAAGCCCTCAATCATGTGTAAAAGTGTTCCTAACTATTCTGGGACAGTAAGGAAGCCAGTGTAACTAGATTAGCTTAAATGATGGACAGAGTAAAAGGAGACGTGGTTAGAGAGTAACTGGCCACATCTTATAGCATTTTGCACCTTCACAAGCTGATGTAGGAACTTTGACTTTTCCTCTGGCTGAGATAGAAAATCATTAAGGATTTTTAAGCTGAGAAAGGACAGTGTCTTAGGTTTTATGACTGGTTCCTATGTAAAGCAGACTATAGGAGTGCAGGGAGTAATTTAGGAAGTGATTGCAGTAACTTAGATGTTAAATACTGGTGACTTGAAGAGCTCAGCTGTGGAAACGGCGAGAAGTAGTAATGTTTTGGATTGATTTTAAAGGCAGACCCGATGTGTTGGATGTGAGAGAAAGAAGGGAGCCAAGCTTGACTTTGGTTTTTGCCCTGAGCAACTAAAAGAACGGAGTTGCTATTTAGTGCAAGTCTTCAGTTTGAGGCATGTTAGATTTTGTCCAGGTGGTTGTATATTATTCTAAAGTTCAAGGAGGAGGTAATGGCCAGATACAAATTTGGGAATCATTAGCATACAGAGTTGGGTTTTTGTTTTTGCTTGTTTTGTCATTGTTGTTTTGGCAGGACTCGGGGATTAAACCCAGGGCTTTGTGCATGCTAAGCAAGTGCTCTACCACTGAGCTCCACAACCAGTCCTTTATTTACTTTTTATTTTGAGATAGGGTCTCGATAAGCTACACAGGCTGCCTCTGGCCTCAAACTTATGATCTCCTGCCTTGGTTTCCCCAGTTTATGGGATTATAAGCATGTGCCACAGTGCCCAGCTTCTCTAGATGGCTTTAAAGAATTGGAAATTCTAAAAAGAGGAAGAAAGAAAAAAGAAAGTCCTTCAGCAAAAACTTCTTACTAGCATAATACACATAATACAGGTATACACATACATATCTGTATATACATAAGTATACACACGTACACGTTATTTGTTATATATGTACAAGGAAATATACAGACACACAGTTCAGTGCAAGAGAAAGAATCTAGTCCTAAGATCCATAGAACCTAGTTCTATTTTATCAATTAACTAGCATTTCACTTTGGGCAAAATCTTTAATTTCTCAAGAGTTTTAGTTTCTTTATTTATGAAACAAAAGATTTGAACTAGGTGACTTTTTTATTCTTGTGAAACTGGCTGGTTTTGGATCAAGTGTGGTTTAGTATTCTTAAGCCTGCAGCCATAGCACTGTGGTGTCCAATCCCGTCAGATCTCAGAAGCTAAGCAGGGTCTGGCCTGGTTAGTACTTGGATGGGAGACCTCCAGGGAGCACCAGATACTGTAGGCTTGGGAGAAGGACCTGGCAACCCACTCCCAAAAATCAATCTGCCATTGAAAACCCTATGAACAACAGAGTACTGACAGTAGTGTTTCGCCTGTTGTATGTAGGGTCACTGTGAGTTGGATACCAACTCAGTGGCACCTAACAACAATAACAACAGTATTTTTATAAAGGGAAATTGTTCCATAAATCTTACTTCAGTGATGTTTAGCATTTGATCTTGAAAATTATTCTAGTAAGATGATTAGTAAGGTTTTGCACTAGATGAGCAGAGTGTCTTAACTTTTTAAAGAAAAATCCATTGCAGATATGTGATCCAGTAAATTTTGTATTAGCAAGAATGATTGATGTAGACAGAATGATGGGTATATTTTCAGCAAAAACAACCAACTTTGGAAGTTAACTGTACTAATCTTGTAAGTTCTCTTTTCCAAATCACATATTCAGTACATTGTTTGTTAGTTTATTTCTTCTGCGATAACCCTGGAAAGCATTGAGAGTTTTTGGCTATGTTTTATAAACTGCTAAAAGATGTTATACAGGAGAAGGATGTGGCAATCCACTCCAGAAGCAATCCCAAAACAGTCATGGGAATCCGTACAAAGGGCGCTATGAGTTGGGCCTGACTCCATGGCACCTAACAACAACAAAAGATGATATGATACCTCTTCAGTTCAATTTGTAAGTGCTGCCATCCTAAGGGGGCAAAATATGGGCAAGCATAAGTTATTGAGCTGATTTCCTATGATTACAATAGTAATGTACATGGTTTAAAAATCTCACAGTTAATAAAAAGCCAGACAGCTTTGTTTGAATTTGTTTTGAAAGTTGATGAGTTACTTGATGAAATAGGTTGACTTTATAACAACTGTCCTGCATTTTTCATCATTCTGTGAACTTAGAGTAAACAAAATATCTTTGAGCAACTAGAAGTAGGAGGAAGTATATCAGGTAGGTCTGGAGCATCTTATAGAGCCAGAATGTAGGGAAAGTGCTCATAAAACAGTATCTTGGGAATATATTTAAGAGACATAGGGACCAACTGAAAGAGCTTCCAATAACAAAACCTGGAATGATTTGAGCAACAAAATAACTACTGTTATTTATCTTAGGAAGATATGTTCCAAGACCCACAGTGATGTCTAAAACCAAGAATAGTTTTTTTATTATTTTTTTTTAACTGAGTGACTAATGGATATATACCATGTGGACATGCTGGACATAATACTTCTTACAGGATTGCTGTCAGAAATACATTAGGTAACATGTAAATCACTGAACACAGTGATGTGTGAATCAGGGGAAGCGTTCAGTAGGTGATAGCTTTTATGAGGATGATGATTATTATTATTTCATACAGATTAAAGATTGAGTGAAAAAATGACATTTTATTTGGTATTTACTATGTGCAAAGTACTGAGCTATCCTGTAGTGATATAGCCATGATCAAGAAAAATGTGGCCACTGGCCTCCTAAAAATCTTACAGTCACAGCAAAAAGAACTAATAGTTTTAGATAGAGAAAAGAAAGGAACATTAATGCGCAGTATCTCATATAGAACTGGCTGGGATTTAGCTCAGTTAGTAGAGCGCAGCGCTGCAGTCTCTGAGGTCCCGAGTTCAATTCCCAGCACTGCAAAAAATGGGAGACGGACTTGGCAATCCCGAAACAGTCAACCATTGAAAGCCCTATGAGGGTCGCTATGAGTCGGATACTGACTCAAGGGCACCTAACAACAACAATATCTCATATAGAGGAAGAAAGCACGCTACTAAGAGTAACTGCAGAAGGCTCCCATAAGTGTGTTTTAACAGAGTAACAACTGATTTCCTTAATAATGAACAGGAGTATTCAAAGGAAAATAATGATATTTTTTGTGTACTCTGATTGGTAATTGAAATATGTTGCCACAATTTTCAAGGAATAACCTTTATTTTTGAAAAATCTGTAGCTGGGCATGGTGATGCATGCCTGTAATCCCAGCACTCAGGAGGCTGAGGCAGGAGGATTACCACAAGTTTGAGGCCAGACTGGGCTACATAGCGAGTTCCAGACCTGCCTAGGCTACACAGCAAGACCTTATCTCAAAAAAGTGTAAAAAAAAGAAAGAAAAAGGAAAATCTGCTGTGTGGAAACCTCATTCCTTGTACAATTCTACTTTTTATTGTTTTTAAGAATCCTTTAAACGTGCCTCTGTCACCTCTTTTAAAAAAAACCTGCCCTGACTTATTTCTTCCCCCAAGATTCTACATGTAGCATAGCAGTGTTCCTCACACATCCTACTCTCTAGTCCCCAAACAATACAGATGTTTTTTTCCCTTCCTAATTAGTGTTCCCCACTTTTATTGATGATCCTGGCTTCATTTATACTTCCTGTGTTGCAGTACCACTAGAGAATTTTAGCATGAAAATAGAAGCATAGGTTATTCAATAAGACTGAAAATAAAGCCTCCTCAAATAAAGCCAGCTCAAGTTTAAGGCAGTATTTTACTTCCCTAATAAGAAAAACACTTTTTAAAGTTTTTTAGATTAATATCACTATGTAAGCATTAAGGCGATATATGTGAAATAAGTAAATGCCCTCTTAAAATATTTATTTCAATTTAGTTATACATCTTTAAAATGACATGATTGGTGAAATACTTTATAAAATCAGTTTCCTACTCTCATTAATTAGTTTTATTGAAACTCCTCACATGACTTATTTATATCCTGGACTTTGTCATCACAAGATCTGTTTTTTTAGTTATTAGTTTTCTAGGATTCATCATGTCATACCTAAGTTGTTTGAGCTACAGCACTTTTTGAATCCATGAATGACTAGAAAGTTTATCTCTAGCCAGCTTCCTATTGGAATCTGTGAATTCATTACAGCAGTTAATGTGTTCTTATTATATCTCTAGGTTATATGTTTGCTATAACTTAATTACTTACCATGTATCTTTTTAGAGTGATCTTTAAAAATCTTACAGCAAAATACAAAACTTATAGATAGTCCTTCCTCTAAGAATGTTTATTAAATTGATACTGAAATTCTGCTGATCTCTCAGGTGATCTTTTTAAGCATTTATATACATGTTTACACACACACACACACACACACACACACACACACACACACACCCTCATTGGTTCAGGGTGTTTTAGGTTGAGCTGTCTTTCTGAAATACTACTTTGTTATTCAAAATAAAGAAATTAAGAGAGTGCCCATGATTTAAGAAACTTCATAGACTCAGTTATGACTTCTTTTCTGAAGAAAATTGTTATCCCCCCTTATATATGTGTATATATGAGAATGAAGGGAAGTAGTTTTTGTAAATGACAGGTTTTAAATTTAGTAAATGGAAATTAAGCTTAATATAGTAAATTATCCTCAATAGTGGTTTTTAAACATATATGCTTCATCTGAAAGGCATCTTAAAATACAAATTGCTTTGCCCACCTATTTTTGATAGTGTGTCTGAAGTGACACTCTAGGATCTCCATTTTCTCAGATGTTGCTGGTGTTGGAGTCAGAGGGCCTGCTTTCAAAAGTACTGCTCTACAGAGTAGTTAAAATTACATATAGCAAGGCCAGGCATAGTGGCAAACACCTGTAAAATATGGCTACATAGACCCGCTCTCAAAAAAAAAGGCTATCTTGCCTCCTTTAGATTTATAAGTATTATTCCTACTTTATAAAGAAAATGTTACTGATTCCCAAAGAAAAAGGATGTAAGACTACAAAAGAAATTGGCTCTTGCATTAAGTACTTTATAATGATGAGTAGTTTTCTTGAACATTGAAAGAAAAATAGTCAATAAACCCATTCGTTAAAGTGATTATAAACTCTCTGGGTGTCCCTTCAAATATTTTACACAGTCACTAACCTTAAAACAATTATGAAATGCAGTATTACCACTTAGTTTTTTCATTGAAAATGGAAGTTATTTTCCATATCAAATAAAAATTTAGAAATAGTACATTGCTGAAGGAAAGAAAGTATTCAAGAAGGATAAGAAATGAGGTCTGGCTTTCTTGAGCTTCAGCTTCTCTGGAATAAATTAATCAGCTATACCAGAAGGAGGGCATTTTAAGATTAATAGAAGCAAATTATCTGATTTTATTATAAAACAATAGATATATTGAGGATTAATTGGGAGCGTAATCAGTGACATCAGCACCTATTATCAAAAACTTATCTGAGAAATTAAATGTAAATTATACTTAAGAAATAGGTAGCTAGTTCTGCCTTGACATTATTTATAATTGTATTGAACTGTGGTTGGGCTTTGGCAAGTTTTTAAATAACAAATCTTACATATATATCACTTATGATTAAATTGCAAAAAAAAAAAAAAAAAAGGCTTAGTGTATCAAGGGCCATGTAAGTATTTCACCTGGTAGTACCTCTTTGGGAAACTTATTCTCAGTACAAAAGAAAAGAGTCTTGAGCACAAAGATTTTGTTTTGATTTTTTCCCACAGTTCTTTTAGAATAGCAAAGAGTTGGAAGCATCCTAAATGTGTAACAATAGGGGGGAAAGACATTAAATTACAGCATAGCTACTGAATGAAAACTATTTGATCACTGAAAATGTTCACTACAAGCCAGGTGCTGTGAAGAATACGTGTAATCCCAGCAACTCTGGGAGGCTGACGCAGGAGGATTGCAAGTTTCAGTCCAGAAGTAGCCTGCACAACTTAGTAAGGCCTGGTCTCAAAATGCAAAGGAGGCTAGCGGTACAGTTTGGTAATAGAGCACTTACTTGCCTAGCATGAGTGAGGCCTTCGGTTAAACCCTCCAAATACTGCCCAAAAAAAGTAGAATGTTTGAATACAAGGATATATAAAGTGATTTTTTTTCTTTTACAGGAAAGAGCTGATACTCTCTGGCACTTTAAATCCAATTAAGGACTTACATCTGGGAAAACTGGCCTTAACTAAATTTCCAAAGAGTCCAGAAACATGGATTCACAGGTGTGATTAATTCACAGTATCATTTATTCTTATTTAGTATTCATGGTGACTGAAGAAAGAAACATAGCTTGTGAAGCAGGGTCATACTTGAAGCACAAATTCTAAAGTAAAATTGCCTAGGGGCTATCACTTGCTACCTAAGTGTCCATGGGAAGTTATTTGGCTTCTCCAAGTCCTGGTTTCTTTGTTCATAAAATGGGAATAATAATTACACCTGTGTCATAGACTTAATGCCTGCAGCTATACCACTGTGGCATACAATCCTGTCAGATCTTGGAAGGTAAGCAGAATTGGGCCTGTTTAGTACTTGGGTGGGAGACCACCTGGAACCACCAGGTGCTTGAGAAGGACCTGGCAACCCACTCCCAAAAAACAATCAGCTTTGAAAACCCTATGAATAGAAGAGAAGCACGATAACCATGTTTCGTCTTTTGTACATGGGGTCACTGTGAGTTGGAGACTGACTCAGTGGCACCTAACAACAATGTAGATTTAATAGTTCATTGTACATGAGATAATGTATGTGAACAATACCGTAATGCCTGGTACCTAATAACCTTTCAATAAATGTTGTCTGTAGTTATCTGTAGCAGTTGTGAAGATGGTATTTAGATATTCAGCTATAATGAGCAACCTGGGTTTTAAGTGCATGAGGTTCTATTCCTGGTAAAGATGATGATCTGATGGTTGTGTTTAGGAAAATGACCTATAAAAGAAAGTTAAGGACAGCTGAGGTGAATGGTGTGTAGGCTGAGCTAAAGATATTGAGATCAGTAATGCAAAGAGCATTTTTAGGGTAAAAACTCCAGACAACCAGAATGCAGATAAGGGCTCTCAAAATCATATTGTTCAGAAGCATCTTTCTCATGGACCTCTATGTAACTACTCTTATGTGACTAAAATGGAATTGTATGGGTTTGTTGGTTGGTATCAGTGGAGAAGTTACTCTGAAGAAATCTGTTCTCATTAAGCCATTGTAGCTTTTCCTTAATCCTGGGCATGTTTTAGGAGCTCAGTTCAAGGTGTCTTAACTATAATCTTGCCTTCAGGTAACGTTACAGGTCAGCTTCTTCCAAACCACATAGTTGGTTGTGTTTTCTTCCTTACTATAAATTGGTATAGCAGATCTCAGAGTGAGATGATTGTACAGGGGTTTAGAGAAGGGTGGTAGCAGAAGGGAACTATTAAATATGCATCCATCAATTATTGAGTGTAATTTTTTATAAATAATTTTTGTTAAATAACTTTCCTTATTTAACAATGATGAAATGAGTTTTCTTATTCAATTTTCTACACTTTTAGGTGGGAAATTTTTAGTATAAGAGAATGCCTTCAAAAGAGGAAAATATTCATGCAAACATTAAGTAGTTAGAAACACTTTTTTAGTGCTTTTGACTTAATTGTATGCAAATGGAAAATAGACAAAAGGAAAATGTGTCAATAAAGACATTTTTAAACCTCTTTGATGGTTTAATTGTATTTGTTTTCTTTCATATTTTATGCTGTAATACAGAAATTTTGCTTAATGAGAGCTGTCAAAATGCAGCATTACAGACAAGTATACATAGGATGAGATATGCACCTGTACTGGAAAATATGAACCATGATTTATCTTCTAATTACCAGCCATTAATTGATACCTCATACCCACCATCACCACCAGCACACATACACACACAGACCAGGTGCCTTTATATTTCTGGTCAAATATAGCTTAGGAGGAGTTGTTTTGGAACTGATGACATTCTTTTTGACAGATTTTAATGTTTTAGAAAGGTTTCCTTTCCTGATCGTCATTTTTCTCCCCTTGTTCATACTGCTAAACTTAATTGTCTTTAAAAACAAAATAGTAGTCCCTCCTCACTTCCCTTAAAACTGTGCTTGTAGATAGAGGTCACGTTCCCTGTGAATGAAAACTAAATTAAGATAAAAGAAAACTGATTGTTGTCCTCTCTCATGTTCTTTTCTCCTTTTCTCCTCTTCCCTTTCTCACATGCTACCTTAACAGACGATGGGTGCTACAACAGCTAATTCAGGAAACTTCCTCATCTTCCTTTGTGACCAAAGGAAATTTGGGAACAATTCCTGCAGAGAGGACACAGCGACTAATACAAGAAGAGATGGAAGTCTGTGGTGAAGCAGCAGGGAGATACCCAAGCAACTATAATGCCTGGTCCCATCGCATCTGGGTTTTACAACACCTGGCCAAACTAGATGTCAAGGTAGGGCTATTAATCAGTCTCTTGGCAGACTGCCTGACTTCCCTTTAAGTCTTCTGGTAGTAATTCACGCTCAGAAGAGCTTTAAAGGAGTAAAATAGAGGAAGTAATTCTGCAGCAGCCTGAGAGGATCATGACAGCTGACATCTCCAGAGAAACTCTGGCAATTACAAAAAAGTTTACATTTCCACCAGTATGGTTTGGAGTATTATTAAGAGTAGGGCATTGGTAGACTAAAGGCATATTGAGCCAACTGGGAAGACTAAACACAATTCACTTCCCTTGAAACTGGAAAAGATTATGAAGTCATTTTTTCCCCCTCAAGTACTTGAGGGTTGAACCCAGGGCTTCTCATGCTTACTAGGCAAGTGCTCTATCACTGAGCTATACCCTGCACCCCTCTTTTATTGAGTTGTGTAAACTGCCTCTAACCTCGAACTTGAGATCCTCCTGCCTCAGCCTCCCACATTGCTGGGAGTAAAGGGGGGCACCACAACACCCAGCTTAAGCCTTTTAGAATTGGGCTTATTTCTTGGTATCTCTAGATATGTGAAGCCTGCAGCCATAGCACTGTGGTGTCCGATCCCATCAGATCTCAGAAGCTAAGCAGGGTCGAGCCTGGTTAGTACTTGGATGAGAGACCGCTTGGAAATACCAGGTGCTGTAGGCTTGGGAGAAGGACCTGGCAACCCACTCCCAAAAATCAATCAGCCATTGAAAACCCCATGAATAGCAGAGAAGCACTGGCAATAGTGTTTCGCCTTTTGTACGTAGGGTCACTGTGAGTCAAATACCAACTCAACAGCACCTAACAGCTAACAATTGGATATGTGACAATGAGCTAAATTAGCTGGCCATCTTCTCAGTTTTGTCTCCTGAAATGGAGAGAGAGGAGAGCAAGAAACAGAAGAACTCACTTGGGTGTTCTGTAGCTTTGCAAGGGTGTATTAATTGCCCAGGGATTCCTAAGTCCCACTACAGGCCTCCTAAATCAGTTAGGGTGGGATCTACAGATAGGTTTTTCCATCATTTTGGGGCTTATTTGGATGCAGAATCTGGTTTGAAACTCTCTCAGCCTAATCTTTTTAGTTTAGAAATGAGGAGATGGAGGTTTCCAGAGAATTTTAATGACAGACTTAGCCACAATTGGATCATGTGGACCATTTGCTATTTACCTGTCAGAATTAGAGCCAGATATTCTTTGTGCTCCTTGTTTTATATTATGCATCTCCACTTTTCTCTTCTTATGGTATTATAATGCCATGTAGGCTACTTTTCTAAAAAGCTTTCCAGGCTTGGGGCAATTAAAAGAGGTCAGAGTGACCGAAGTGATACTTTTAGATTCATTGGGAAGCTTTCTGTAATTTTAGTTTACTACCTCCTTCCTACATTTCCCTTTCTAGATTCCCTTTCCCCTCTTTGTTTCCTAGCTGTGAATCCTCCAGGACAAATAGAGCTTTTCTTCGAGTGGATTTTAAGCAAACAATTGTAGAAGAGTAGCCCTTTCCCTTCCAGTTTATGTGGTTGTGAGTTTCAGGAGGGGAGGGCACCTAATAGCATAGAAAGAGCAAAGGTGTAGAATAACATCAGCTTGAATTCAGATTCTGCCCCTACCAGCTACAGGTGGGAAGTAAGTCTTTAATGTTTTATTTTTAAAATAAGGACTCTGAGATTAGTGTGGTGGTGCACCTCTGTAATCCTAGCCTAAACCTTGAGAGGTTGTAAACCTTGTAAACCTTGAGAGATTTAGGCAGAAGGATTGCAAGTTCAAAGCCAGCCTGGACTATATAGTAAGACCCTATCTCAAAAACTATAAAATAATAGAAAATTAATCCATTAAATAAAGACTCCATTATCTGCTTCATTGGATTATTGTAAGAATTACCTGAGATAGTATGATGAGAGTCCCTTTCTCTTTCTTCCATAGATAAAAAGCTAGGTGAAAGTGCCTGCCCGTGTCCTTGATCACCTCAGTGCAATTTATTCATGAAAAAGTACTTTATTACTCTTCATTTTTAGCTGCTATCCTGTGTATTGGGTGTGGCAGTAAAGATAGAGTTTGCCCTCCACAAATTGGAACCCTAGTTGGGTAAGCAGACCAATAACTACAAACCAGCAGGACATTTGAAGGGATTGAGGAAAGTTTAGGGGTACTCTTAGGAGCATAGGTAATGACTTATCATCCAGCCAGAGCTTGTTGGAAATAGCTGTCTGAGTTTGGAGGCATGACAACAAGTTATGTGGTGGGAGTAAAGGATATGGAGTGCTGTAATGTTGGTCATCTCAGCTCCACAACCTGATAGTGGGAGGTGGGGGCCATTTGGGAAGGGTTGAAGCTAAAAAGAAAGGCAATGCCCAAGTGTACTTAGAGGTCTTTAGAAACTTTTCCTGCCATGATGTGGACCTTTTCAAGTGGCATTCTCATGGAACCAGGAAGAAGGAGCCAAGATGAAATTCTTGGTTACTTGAGACCATCTGATGTTAAATATGACAGTTAATTGGTAGGGTGTTGACTCAGCTGCCTAGGTCTACTCCTGGGCTCACATGTTATCAGCCTTCCTTGACCTTCCCTTAGAAGATCTTGCCATTCTTATTGTCATTTCCCACACTGCAGCATCTCTTGCTCTCTCATCGTTTTCAGTAAAGAGTGTTAAATTTTCAAAATTCCTTTCCTCTTATTATAAGCCATTGGGCCCAGCTAGGAGAACATGGTCTATGCTTTGTCTATGAGAAGAAATAATCACAAAAGTACCTGTAGTCTAGAGCAACTTAAAAGTACGTATAAAATGAGCTAGAATTATTTTACTTAGAAAATTAAAAACAGTTTTTAAAGTGCTGGTATACAGCATTGGTGGTAAGAGTATAAATATGAGTATTGTAAAAATTGTTATCTTATTAAAGGGAACATGATAGCATTTATTAGGAATTCGTGCTAAAGAGATAATGGGAGATACAAGATAGTATGATCATTAAAGGCTCTCCTCTATGATCATATAGACCTAATTTGTATCCTAACTCTACCAACAATTTGCTGTGTAGCCTTACAGGAGTTACCTAGCTTCTCTAACCTTCTGTCTTCTCATTTGTAAAATGGGGATGATAGTAATTCCTATCTCATCAAGTGATGCACATTGAATGGGAGGATCTGCATAAAGGACTGTCACAGTGCTCTTTTCTATGTACTCAATAAACACTGGCTATTAAATATGAGAGATTGGTATATAAAAGTTGCATTTATAATTGTGAAAAGCTAGAAAGAACCCATCCTTCCAGTAGTGAATGATTAGTTACATTGTACTTCATCATAAACTGGGATATTTTGGTCTGCCAAAAACTGTATTTTAGAAGATTTTTAAAAGAAAAATGTTTATAATAGATTAAGGTTATAAAACTAAATATAGAGTGAATGTCATATAATTTTAGTATGTTTATTAGCATTGAATAGGACAGGAAACACTTTAAAGTATTTGGAACCATACCTGATACATAGTAAATGCTTAACAGATTTATACCTACATATTATACATAAAGGTATTTTTTCTTATATTTTTAGTATTAAACGTGTACTACAGTAGTTATTTAGTTAGGAAAAACATTTAGAGATTAAAGAATAGTTAATAGTGCTATGGGATAGAATCATGAAACTTAAATTTTTAATTTTATATTTCTCTATGATGCTTATATGTCCAAATGAATATGTATTTAAGTAAATTTTAAAATCTTATTTTTGAGGGTAGGGTGGAAAGACTCAGCTGAACAGAGTTTATTGCTACTGGCCAATTAAAAGTTGATATAGCATATCACCTAAAAAAACACATGGGAACATTTCTTCAGAAAAGATATATGCACATGACCAATAAGGACATAAAAGATCTTGGACATATTAGCAGGGAAATGCAGGTCAAAACCACAGTGAGTGAAATACTCCTTCACAGTGACCAAAATGGCTAAAATAATGACAAAGAGTTACTGAGGATATGGAGAAATTGGAGCCCTTATATGTGGCTGGTTGTTGTTGTTGTTGTTGTTAGGTGCCGTCAAGTCAGTATCCGACTCATAGCGACCCTCATAGGGTTTTCAATGGCTGAGTGCTTCAGGATTGTCTTGGGAGTGGATTGCCAGGCCCTTCTCCCATTTTTGCAGTGCTGGGAATTGAACTCGGGGCCTCAGAGACTGCAGCGCAGCGCTAAGCTAAATCCCAGCCCATGTGGCTGGTAGGAGTGTAAAATGGTGCAATTTCTATGGAAAACAGCTTAGCATTTCCTGAAAAAAACAAACAAACAAACAAAAAAACCCTATAGAATTACCATATGTGAAAAAAGTATAGTTAAAACCAATTTATATTTTTTGAAAAGAAAAAAACAGAATTACCATATATGATCGTATAATTCTGTTCCTAAGTATATACCTAGGAGAATTGAAAACATGTCACCCAAAACTTGTATGAAAATATTTATAGCCACATTATTCAAACTAGCACCTCCCCAAAAAGGTTAATATCCCAAATGTGTTCTCATCTGAGAAAAGGAAAACAAAATGTGGTATATCATAGAATGGAATTTTGATTATAATAAAGGAATGAAATCCAATAGTGTGGATGAATCTTGAAACATTACACTGAGTGAAAGCAGTCAGATTCAAAATGCCATATACTGTATTACTCCATTCATCTGATGTGTTCAGAATTGAAAAGCAGATTATTGAGTGCCAGAGGCTTGAGAGGAGGGGATAGGAAGTAACTCTTTATGGAAATGGAGGTTTTGGGGTAGTGATGACAATATAGACAGTATAGTGATGGCTACAAATACACTAAAAACTGCTGGCTTATTTCTCAACTTTTATTGATTTCAGAGTTCATTAGAAAGAATAAAGCTTCAAGAAGACCTAAGAAATTGTTGAAAAAAAGAAAAACACTTAAGCTATTAGGTATTTAAATATATGAAGATAAAGTAATTAAAACTGTGGTGCCATTTCAAAAATAGACTCAATAATGGGGAAAAAAACCATGAAAGCCCAGAAACAAATCCCAGTATATAATATCTATAGATTTCATTAATAGTGAATATGGCATTTCTTGTAGTTAGAGAAAAGATTCTTTGTTCAAGTTGTTATGCTGGTAAAATTTAATTGGCTTTTTAGAAAATAAGTTAGTTTTTTAATCTCATGTACAAACAACTCTAAATGGACTAAAAATCTATGAGAAGAAAAAAAGAGACCTGGAGGACATTATGCTAATGTATGAAACAAGCCAGATAAATATTGCATGATCTCACTTACATATAGAATCTAAAAACGCTAGACTCAGAAGCAAAGAGTAGAATGATAGTTGGCACAGTAAAGGGTGGAGTGAAGAATAGTGAGTTACTGGTCAGAGTACAAAGTTTCAGTTAGGATAAATAAGTTCTGAAGATCAGCATGGTGACCATAGTTAATATATCATATACTTAAAATTTGCTAAGAAAGTAGATCTTAAATGTTCTTAACATGAAAAATAAAATGATAATTATATGAGGTGGCAGACACATTAATTACCTTGATTGTAATAATCATTTCTCAGTTGTACACATAAAAACATTACATTATACATCATAAATATATATAATTTTGTCTATTTTACCTCAATAAATCTGGAAAAAAGAATTGTAATATATAGAGAAAAAAATTTATAACATATGGAAAATGGAGATTTAATGTCTCTTTAATGTATAAATACCTTATAAACCTGTAAGAAAAACAATGACTATTACAAATAGTAATTTAGGCACTCCATAAATAAAGAGAAGCTGGGCGTGGTGATGCACAGCTGTAATCCCAACACTTGGGAGGCTAAGGCGGGAGGATCAACACAAGTTCGAGGCCAGCATGGTTTACATAGTGAGTTCCAGGCCAGCTTGGGCTACACAGCAAGATACTTTCTCAAAAAACGAAAAAATTAAAAAAAAAAAAAAATGAAGAGAATTAAGCAAAATAGGTAATTTCTAAAGAAAGAAAGGAAAAGTAAGCATACAAGAAAAAGATTTAGCTTTCATGATCATTAAGGAAATGTGAATTAAAATAAGCAATACTTTTTTACTTATTAAATTAGTGAAGATTTAAGTTATGAGTAGTTTAGGAAATAGATATTGCCACAAATTTGGAATAGAAGTATAAATTATACAGCCTTTCTAGAGGGCACTTTGCCAGTATATATCAAGAGTCTTTCAAAGTAGATCTTTTGGTTGCAGCAAGTATACTTCTAGAAATTTCTCCTAAATAATTAGATACACACCATTTTATGTGTAAGAATGTTACTTATGTAAAAGTAGACACAAATAGGGGACTGATTAAATTGTGCTTATCTTTAGAATGAAATATTCAATAGATAAAAATTATAGAATAATATCATAAGACTATGTCTATAATTTAAGTGAAATAAAGTCACTACAAAATAGTATCCCAAATCTGTGTTAAAAATAAACTTAGTGTATGCATGCCTAGAAAGAAAATCTCAGAGATTGGTTATCTGCCACAGGCTTAAGAGTAGTGATCTGTGGCCAGTAAGATACAGAGTAATTTGTTTGTTTGCTTGTTTTCCATATTCTTCCATATTTGTAGAATTTTCTATAGTAACCACTACTATAATCAGAAGGAGAACCACATGTTACTTTTAAATATTTATAAGACTGATTGCATGTGTATTTTCAGCATTTCATTTTAAACCTGTTATCCTTTTTCATAGCTCTACTTCTATAGTTTTCTTAGTTTGTTTACTCATTCATGTTTTTAATATGGAAGTTGAAAAAGATGGAGAACATTTAAGATGTATCAGTAAAGACATTTCATTTTGTCAGTAACTTACATTTTAGCCATATCTTTATATAATGTCTTTAAGAGCACTTAAAAGTAATTGCTGTCTTTAAAAAAAAATCATTGCCTGTATCTATATACCTTTGTAGTCTAGTAAGAAAATGCCCTGAAATTCCTGTTGAAGTTTCTTTTAGTTTAATATGCATCCTTATATATCTTAGGGAAAAGAATATTGCAGGGTTTTTTTTAAAGTCTAAGGGTTTTTTTTAAAGGAATTAAATTGGTTTTGTTGAAAACCTTTCATATATTTGCTATTTTTGCCTCACAATTAAACAATAAATTCCAATTTCTTTTACAGAGAAATGTCCAGTGGAAATAATCTAAAGGTTTTCATGTTATGTAAGTTATTTTAAATAAGTGGAGTACTCTTTTTCAGTCCATATTAAGAAGCCATATCAAAAGTAAAAAGCTGTTGTACAGTAGCCTAAACATCTTGCAGGCTAATTCTTCAAAAAATATAACTTTAAAATTAAATCTTTTCAGGTAGAAATTTATCTGATGCTATTTTTGTTCACCTTTTAAAATCAAATAAATGATCTCATTTTCCATTTCCTAGATACTTGCTAGTTATAGCCTCTGGAGTAAATGTAGGTGGCTATGAAAATACTCATGAGAACCCAAAGGATCTCAGCACTTGGGAGGCTGAGGCAGGAAAATCACAAGCTCTAGGCCAACCTGGACTATATAGTGAGAGCTTGTCTGAGCAAAAGGAAAAAGAATAAAAGAAAGAACAAGTACTTAGAGATGTGTGAAACATATAAATGATATTTGTATATTCTTGAATGTAATCCACACCCTTTCACCACATTATAGGGCTATAAAACCAGGTGCCACTTAGAATTGCATGAGGATTGGTTGCTCCAATCTGCATACAATTCTAAACCACATTTGATTTGGTAGCCCTCTAAAACTGTTGAAAGGGTGTGGACTAGATTCAAGAATATATGTCAATTTGTGGGTCCTAGCTGGAAGTAATCTTAGGCCTTTGTATTTATCACTTCTTTCTTTATCCATTCATTCAATAAATATGTATCCACTCTGATGCCAGTGAACATAAGAGGATGGAAACATCAACTAGGAATAAATAAATATCTTGCAGAATTTTTTTAAGCTTAAAAAAAGCACCTGCAAAATTTAGTGGGAACAAAGATGTACAAAAAATTCTTTAACATGTATAGTGGAACATACAAGTACTATGGAGGTTCAGAAGAGGGAAAGATTTCTGGGGAAGAAAAGGATATGAGAGAAGTGGAGAGGGGATCTTGATACAGGAAGAGCCATTTCCCTGGAACCCATAACAAGCAGGTAAAGGAATTTGGCATTGTACTGTCTGTATTGTTCACTGTTCACAAGTGTTTGGTCTTTACCTTAGCATGCCTGAAAATTCTCTGATGGAACAGACCATAATACCTTTGACTGACCCAAACTCATTTATTCCTGTCCAAGACAGGGCCAAACAATTTTCACAAGTGTTACTAAAAATTTTTAACATTTCATTTGAAATTCTTTGTAGGATTGGTAATACAAAGATATAAACAAATTATTGCTGAATTTTATTTCATCTACTTCTAAAGTTCATTTATCATTGATTATGGGTTTCAGACAAATAGTGAAGGTTTTGAGCCCTTGAAAAATCTTATTATTCATGCCTCATGGTTTTGTGCTTAGCTCTTAAAAATAAGTAGTGAACAAATCAGACATAGTCTCTTTCCTCAGGGAAATAAGTAATGAACAAATAAGTAATACGTACTTAGAAATAAGTAGTGAACAAATCAGACATAGTCTCTTTCCTTAGGGTACTTAAAGAACAAATAATTATTTTGACTCTGTTGCTGAACATAGTACATAATAAATATTCATATAAGTTATCAATATCAGTAGTTTTGCTGTTAATGTTGTTCTAGTTAGTGCTGGGATTCAAACCCAAGGCTTCATGTATTCTTTTTGTTTTTTTTTTGCGGTACAGGGGGTTGAACCCAGGGCCTCGTGTTTGCATGCTGTGCAAGTGCTGGGCCACTGAGCTGCACCCCCAGCCCTTTTTTTTTTTTTTTTTTTTTTTTTGCTTTTTGAGACAGGGTTTCACTAAGTTTCGCAGACTGCCTCTGGTCTCGAACTTGCGATCCTCCTGCCTCCACCTCCCAAGCTGCTGGGATTACAGGCGTGCGCCACCACGCCCTGCTAAGGCTTCATGTATTCTTGACAAGCACCTTACCACTGAGCTACATTCCCAGTTTCAAGTGAGATATAATACATATTAAGTACAGTAAGAAAGTTTATATCAAAGTAACCTCTGAATTTATATTTAACTTTTTCCTTCTACATTAGCATTACTTATAAATCAATAGCCTAATGTTCATCATTTTAGAATTTGATTTTTCTCTTTGTGCCAATTACAATGTGATTAGTCAAGGCAAAGAATGACAAGTACTTAAATCTTGTGGTTTTTTTTAAAAAATCTTCCTATCACTTTATAAAGAAAAGGAATATTAAGCTTCTACTAAGTGAAAACACTATTGCATATTGTATACAAAATTTCAGTGAGAATAGAATTGTCTAGAAAATAAGGAGCAAATCAAAGAGAAATTAGGATGTTAATGGAGAAAGAAAACCTTTGGAAATTCCTCTTCTCACTTCCCTTTTTTTCTTCCTACAAGATTCTTCTTGATGAACTATCTTCTACTAAGCATTGGGCATCCATGCACGTTTCAGACCACAGTGGATTTCACTACCGCCAGTTTTTATTAAAGTCTTTGATTAGCCCAACTGGGACATACAGTTCTGCATTGGAGCAAAACTCTTTGAGAAGTGATCCAACCCTAGTTCTTCCAAAAGATGAAGAAGCAACAGTTTCAACAGAGGAATCAAGGATAAATCTTCCCCAGCTTCTAGAAGAAGAGGTGGAATTCAGCACAGATCTTATTGATTCCTACCCAGGACATGAAACCCTTTGGTGTCATAGGTAAGAAAAGGGAAATATCCATTTCCTATGTGAAATGGGTATGTCCTTATGAGGGCTGCAGAAGGTGATATATCTGACTTCTGTTTCTTTGGGTAAATACAATCATCTGATTATGGTAGTTTGCCTGAGTATATGAAAAAAAGGTCTATGTTTATTAACATGTAGAACCTCACACAGATCTTTGTCTGTGGCTTAGGATGCTGGCATTCAACCTTAACTATACAGTACAATAACCTGTATTACTTCCAAAGTAGAACAAAAGCAAAAATAAAAAAGTAAATAATAAAATATATACAAAGGTTTCTGAACTCTCTTTGGAGATCCTGATATATAGCATATGTGAGATGGAAGGCTGCTGTGCTTTAGAAAAGAAAAACCCAGGCCTTGAACATCTGTAATCCCAGCAACTTGGGAGGTGGAGGCAGAAGTATTGCAAATTTGAGACTGGGGCAGCCTCCATAACATAGTGAGACTTTGTCTCAAAATTTCAAAAAAGTAAAAAATAAATGGGCTGAGGGGATGATGCAGCTCAGTGGTAAGCACTTGCAAAGCAGTTGTAAGCACGAGCCCTGGGTTCAACCCCACAATGCCGCAAAAAAAAAAAAAAAAAAAAGGAAAAGAAAAGAGGGTCGGGATGGAGAGGAGAGAAAGAAAAGGAAAGGACTCTTAAGAGAGAATTTTGAGGCCTAGTCAGGATTGAGATTGTTGATTAGATTCTGAGAGTAAATTTTATATTGTTTTGGCCTCAATGGTCTGCAAATTAACTTACCCTATGTCTTGATACTTTTTGTTTATTTAAATAAACAAAAGGTTTAGCAGTCTTTAAACTTGAGTCCTGACTACAGTTGATAACAAAGTAAATTTCATGTTGGAATGAAGTCCAAATAAGTGAACATCTTGCTTCACTTATTTTGGAACTTCCTTTATTTGGAAGTATCTCCATCTTCATAAACACTAATTCTACTTGAGGCCATAGAATTCAGCTGGTAAATCCAAAACTTGCCTGTGCTAGGCAGAAAGTAGGCATTTTTAAAAACTTGTATATTTTTTTTAAATTACTGAGTTTTCTCCCACTTCTCTAATCTGGTTTTTCTAGGCTACCTGAATTTAGTCAGCTGCTAATCCATATTAAGTATATTCAAAAGATAGATAGCCTTCCCTTTTTGGCACCTTCATAAGTAGAGGGGTTTTTTTGTTTTGTTTTGTTTTGTTTTTTCTTAAAATGAAGGCACACTTACTCTACATTTTCAATAGAGAAGATAGAACTTAACTTGAGGTTGTTTGGATATTAAAGATTATTGTTGCTATTTTATATTTATGCATATTAATGACAAGCCTTTGAAGATTTAAAAAAAATGATGATACATGTATTTGGAAGAGAGATAAATTAGAGCAAAACGTTTCTTTTTTCAAATAAAGGTTAAAAGTGGAGTTAGGGAGTGGGGAGAAGGGGAAAAAAGTTGGAATGATGTCTGTTATAAATGTTAGTTTTCTACTGCTCATTGTCATTAGGCAGTTTATTTGTCCTTTTAAGTTTTATCCTCCATAAAATAAGTACATTATATGTTCCCTATCAACTCGAGAATGTGCGAAGAAAATGAATAGAAGTGTCTTTTAAGGGCTTAGAGTTGTTAATATACATGATGAGATAACAACAACTTAGAGCCTATGTAGTTTATCATATTGTGTATGGCAGATGTGTCCCCCACTGAAACAAAGTTTTTAGAGATGAGGTACAGAGATTTGCGTATTTAATAAGCAATTCCAGATTATTCTAAGTACAGGAGAGCTGTCCTCCTTAGAGGGAAAACAAATTATATCTTTTAATAGGCTTTGCTCGGAGCCCAGTACATATTCACTTGTTGTTGTTGTTGTTAGGTGCCATCGAGTCGTGTCCAACTCATAGTGACCTTCATAGGGTTTTCAATGGCAGATTGTTTCGGGATTGCCTTGGGAGTGGGTTGCCATGTCCTTCTCCCTTTTGTGTGGTGCTGGGAATCGAACTTGGCACCTCAAAGACTGCAGAGCAACACTCTACCAACTGAGCTAAATCCCAGCCTACATATTCACTACATATGTATATTTTAGACTGATGGGTTTAGGAGAAAGTTCAGTTTTATGTATAGATAAGGCTAACTGCAGCAGATATGTAACTGTAATTAACAAAATAATTGGATAGAGGCCATGGAAAAGCCTCTGGAGGAACTGTTTGATCCCCCTTATTTCTGAATCACTAGTCTTCAAAGATATTAAGGAGGTTAGTTTTTCTTTTTTAAATTTTATTTTATATAGTGACTTACTGTGAATGTTGACCTGTTTCTAATTTCCATGTTATAGCTGCCAGAAAGTAACAGTTCCAAGTCATTGTTACCTTAGTAAATGCTTATTGAAAAACCTTTAGAGTAGTAGTCTTTCTCACAAACAAGCCAGAAAGTTGGGATTGAAAACTTTGTCCAAAACCCCAGAGACTTAATCTCAGCTGTTTTTCCTTCTTCCCCCAGACAACTCTGGGTTGTGAAGTGGGCAATGAGCTGAATACTGGATACTTTGAAATGATCAACTTCTTTCCCCCCATTGAAAAGCTTGACTTTGTGATGGTGATTTTGTTTTTTCTCTTCCTCCCCCTCTTCCATCACAGGCGGCATGTTTTCTACCTTCAGCATCACTTAAATGGTAGGTCTCCTCACAGCATAACCCAGCTGTCATCTGCAGACAGCCCTAGAGGAAATTTGAGTGACTTGCACCTCATCCCAGCAGGCCCTCAACTGTCTCAGGCAATGGAAGTAGATGGACTGAATGATTCTAACAAGCAGGGCTATTCCCAGGAAACCAAGCGCCTGAAGCGGACCCCAGCTCCAGACTCCCTAGGCCTAGAAATGGAGCATAGGTTCATTGATCAAGTATTATCCACTTGCCGGAATGTGGAACAAGCCAGATATGCCAATGCATACAGGAAATGGCTGGTCACTTTGAGTCAATGAAAGAAACAGATTAATCCTTCAAGGTTCGCCTTTTAGTGCAATATTGCTTTCGTTTCTTATAGACATAGTTGCATGAACTGTTTGCTATTATTGGCTAACTATGTGTTCCTCATCTGTAGGCTGAAAGTCCATAGGGAGTCTTTCATATTATTTATTTTGTTAAGAACTGGCATTCTTTTGGGTATAAAATAATTATATAGTTCTTTCCTGCTGAACAGAATGTCTTAATTTTTTTCTTTTAAATTCTTTATCCTTTATATATTTCAATATATTGAGCTTCTTCTTATTGGTTCATGCATACCTCTACCCATCTCAGTTCAGTTGCTGCATAGGCAAATTTCTTTAAAAATTAAAAATGTATGTTGCTCTTCAACTTAACATTAATACAAATGCAGAAAGACTTGATCTAATTGTTTTGAGAATCAGATGGCTAGATGAGTATGTGAAAATTTAAACCGTTTGTCTTTCTCTAGCATGTTCTCAAGTTATAGACTAAAAATAACCAAAGTCAGCAGTGTTAGAATTTATATGAAAAAAAATGCTTCCAATGTAATCCATTTTTAAAATGTTTATTTAAAAAAAAACTAAACTAAACTAAATTTAAGAGTTTATGTAATTGTAGTACTGGAAAATTATTTTTATTACTAGTTTTGATAGATTGCTTTTATCTCATATTTAGTATATGCCAAAACAGTCAAGTCAGCCCTTGTATAATAAATTTTTTTAAAAGACCCGGAACGCCATTTTTAGTTATTACTACCTTTTTCTCCTGAAATCACTCATGAAAAATGGGAGACATGTACATAGAAATGTATTCATATAATCTTCCTTTTTAAAATTTAATTTATCGAGAATACACTGGATAAAATCCAAAATGTTTGTGGAGTGACTTTTAAAAGTTCACTGGCAAAAGCCAGGGGGAAAGAATCATTTTGAAGATTAGTTCTTCAATTTTTATTTTAAAAATGAAACAAAACACTTTGATACTGGACTTATCAGGGATAAGGTACCAAAGTATCCACATTATAGTTGTATCTTATCAATAACAAGGGCTGAGTTTTTCAGGTTGGTGAAGTAGGGGTGGGAAATGGGTCAGGTAATAGCTACTTTCTTACTGCAATTTCCCCTTTGTAAATGGTCTATATTTCTTCTTTCCACCTACCTTTCTCTTTATTTTACCAGTCTTCTCTATATGTTTTTGTCACTTTTGCTTTTGTATACTTGGTCTCATGTGTCTTTTTTTCAGGGATGCCTATTGAAGACATTATCCTCTATTTCAATGAATTTCATACTGTATCTATAAAAGACACACAAGAAATAAGAGTAAGAACCACCCCTTTGAAAGTTCCTCTAATGATGGAAGCTGTCTCTTGTCCTTTGTATGTATAGAATATGAGTAATAGTTGCAGAAATAAGTGTGACCACCATGCTTTACCTGTTCGTTTTCATGCTTGATAATCTATAGGGTGGGGAGAAGGATGTAGGGGAAGGCAAATCTCTCAGGTCTCACCGTAGTAGAAATCCTGGACTAGAGTTAGGTGCACAGCCTTAAGGGAAAAGAAAAACATCTTTTACTTGGGCCTCATGGTTTTATTGAGTAGCAGACCACTGAACTGAGTAGGACACTTAAGAAAATCAGAAAAATTGTCTGACCTGGCCCCAGTAGACAGACATTACTCTTCTCTCTTGGGGCAAAAGTTACCTTTTACTAGTTTTTATAGTATTTAGGTAAGAAAATAATTGCCAATATGAACATAATTCTGTGGCCCCTTGTGTACAAAACCTAGTTGGAATCAAATACCTGAAGGTCTACATAGGCCTGTGTGGATAAAACCATTAGACTTATCATTTTCAGCTCCTTTGGGCATCAGATAAAAAAAACAGAAAAGACTTGGGAGATTCCGTCCATTCCATCAATACATGTTGCCAGATTCTGGCCTTACTCAGTATTACTTTTTCTCTAAGCATTATTTTTAGTGGCTCAAGTAATAGGGCTTCTTATACCTTAATGTGAGTATATGTTTAGGACATGAGTATAGACAATATACTCCATGAACATTAGCTACATTTTATAATGCCCCATGCCTTTCTATTCCTTCTATTCAAATACCTTGCTCATCTTTGGTGTTAACTGCCTTCGTATTTTCTAAGGTTCAGCTCATCTCTTTCTGAAGCCATATAGTCCTTTAATGTATCTTTGTCTCTTGTCTTCCTAATAAAGTTTTAAGTAGGTAGTGAAAATAAAATTATCCAAAGGATACTGTCAGTACTTGACTTTTGTGTGCTACTTCATTTCTAAAATTCGCATTTTTCAAGTGTTCATTCGCAGAAACTTACAATTGCCCTGTGTGGTTATGGGTTTGTTTGTGTGTTTTTTTTGTTTTTGTTTTTTTTGTAAGTAGTTAACATTTAAACTCACCAGCATGATAATATGTCTTTGACCAAACAAGCTCATGCAGTAAAAAGAATCTGACTAATTTAGGGGCTTGTTAGTCTTATTTTTCTACAACTACATAGTTAAAGGAAAAGGTGACTTAGATTGGCACACATTTCATCTGACTTTCATCGGAAGGTCATCATACAATCCTGTGGATCAAGAAAACTACTTACAAACAAAAACCAGTAAGATCTGTAACCATCACCACCATAACCCTTGCCCTGCGTTTTTTTAAAAGTACACCTATTTTGGTGACACAGTATTTCTAAATTCTGTGTGCCTTGGGCAATGTGAGGACTCTGTAACTATTTATTAAATTAATGACTATTTGAAGAAGAGAAAGACTGGTCGTGAATAGTACGAGTGATGACTGAGAAAATAATGGATTGTGAATAAATGATGTAGATTAGCTTCATAATAAATACTTAGGGAGAGCTATCTCATATAGAACAAGTTAGATTTGTTTTCTCCATTTCATTGTCTTGTTTAAACTTGTTAAATCCCGGCCAATAAATGCAGCTCTAGAATTACCAGTTAGCTGTACTTTAACCTACATTAAAGATTCACAGTTAATGAAACCCACTTACATTTAAAATACTGCTTTTTGATCTTTTTGTGATGTTGAAGGAGAGATCTTGCAGAGAGCTAGAGCCATATCTGGGCAGCTGAAGTGATTCTTTGATTTCAGTGACTTGTTGAATCTGTGTGTGGATTGTCATTTTATGTATCTCATTTTTCCCCCAACTTATAGTATCAACCTTCTATATATTTCTTAAACCTATGTGAGTTATTTTTTAAGCTTAAGGATTTTGTACATATTAATATCCCCTATTATCTCTTCAGAAGCTCTGGGTCCAGACTTCCAGTCACATTTCTTATTGCTAAGGTACCATTGTAATTTAAAGACTTCATTAATCTTTTTTTTTTTTTTCCTGTGCTGGGGATCAGACTCAGCTTTGTTACTTATTCATAGAATTAAATGTATACAGATGGTCACTAAAAGCCATTTAAGCCTTTAAGGGCTTATGTGATGTAAGATGTCAAGCAAGGGGTTGAGTATTCATGCAGCAGTCTATAGAAGGCATATATGGTAGGCATTGTGTCATTTAGATCTGTTCTGGTCATCTCAGTTCATGCTTGGTATGAGGATAGATATGTAAAAAAGAACGTGTAATGTTGCTGCAAACATTGTCTGCCTTGTAGTTTTCTCTTACATAGCACAGGATGGTATCTGACATGGGCTAAATGCAATCTAGGAGTTGAACTACCACTTGCTGTACAACAGTCTCAACCTTAGCATGCCTGAATTATAGAAAATGGTAACGATGTGATTGTAAAAGGAAATAATGCATGATTTTTCTTTTTGCAAAAAATTATGTTTATTAACTAGAAAATTATATTTTCAAACTTAAAGTATGCTAAAACAAATTAGACATTATAAAAACTAAATCTTTTGTCTGGAATAAATTTCTCAAATAGAACTGCAAACCCTAGCACTATATGTGCTTCTGCCCCCCATGCTCTGTAATGAGCTCCTATTTATTAGGAAAATATGTGGAGGCACTGGAATATTTAGGCAAACTCAGTGTCATAAAAGCAGTGAGCAAGAAAATTCCACCCCATGACCTCTACTTACTGTCACGTGGTGTCTTTTAAAAATAACTATACGTACTGTGTTAATTTGAGTGCCTTTCTTACTTTTAAAGGGAGCAAAATTATGTTGAACTTTGGTGTTTTGATAGAAAACAGGGGAGAGAAATTTTATCATACAGCTCATTTTAGTCCTTCCCATTCCCATGTTCTCATGGTGTAATTTATTCTTCAGTGAGATACTAAGAAAGTGAGATCCTTTGATTTGTATTTCATTGGTTATCCTTTTTGAACCCTTTCTAAAAATTAGTTCTTTCTCTGACGACTACTATTTTAGAGATTGGAGGTTTCACATTTAGAAGGTGATGTGCACAATTAAAGTCAGCCTGAAACCTGTGCAGCCTGTGTTCAAAGGGAAATGGGTGCCCTACTCTAAAATAAAGGCCAGGTGGTTGTCCTAAATGAATCCTTTGCCTTACCCTAAGGAGCTTCTTCCCTCCTAAATTCAGGCCTGATATAGGCTGGTTAAGAAGGGTGGGGGGCCAGAGGACTTGTTTCAAATATCAAAAGAAAAAAATTAATACTGAGATGAAATTCAAAGTGTATCATTTTGTGTATTTGTGTATGGGGGAGGGAATGGAATTTCAAATTTCATGGTAGCAAATAACTGTTCATTGTTACTTCATAAAAATATACACTTAAGATTCCAAAGTGCTTTACAGAGAATTCTTAATAATATATTCCTAAAGGGCAGCAATATGCTATGTTCATAGTGGAAACAGAAAACCAATATATCCATTGTGGACCTACGGTGAGAGGGGAAACCTCAGGCTCCTAACTTTTGACTTCTCTGCTCTCACCAGGCCAGCCATGTTAACACTGTAAAACCAAATTCTTTGCTTAAAAAAAAAAAATACATACATACATACATACATACATACATACATGCATGCTGCCTTATATATGTATATATATATATATATATATGGCAGTAGCTTGGTCTGCTGGTGAAACATTGTGCTTCCAAGAATATTAGCTATATATAGTTTGTGCTTTCTGGACGATGATATCCACAAAGCTAACCCTGACATTTATTAGTCTGTTATTCCTCAGGGTGTAGAAGATTTAGTCAATTTAGGACAAATTTTTATATTAAGTAGCAAAAAAGAAAAAGCAAAAGTATGCTAAATATATTACTAGCTCTTAAATTTTTAGTATATATAGTATTTTTTATAAACCACTACCAGTGCAGTAGCTAGTAGGTACCTTGACTGCCTTGTTCATCTTGCTGCTTGGTTCCTATGGCTGTATTATGAACATTATCTTATGTATGTCCACTATGGAAACAATTTCTGCATTGTATTTCCATTTCGGGGGAAGTGGGGGGAGATTATATTTTGTTTTAGTTGACATCACTCACAAATCTTAGAAATCCTAATGAGGAAAACAATTACTGTTGTCTTTCAAGTTGACAACTATTTTGCTTCCTAATACTTATGTTTCCCTGAGAGTGTTTTATGTGTAGATGTCATACATGTTCAAAACGTTGATAATGCCTAGCATGTTGTAGGAATTTAACAAGTCAGAATTGATAAAGGCTAAAGAGGTAAAAACTGGATTATCTCTGTTTTACCATTCCCCACATTGTTAGCTTCAGGTGAAATACACCCTTTTGCATGAAATACATAACCATGTTCAAATATACAAGGCAAAGATGCACAATTGTATAACATTGCAAATGAAATTTAGATAATTTTAAGGCATCTAAATAGGAATGTATACACATGTGCACATATGTAGAAGAGATTTGGAGCTTGAATTTTGATTTTTTACAAGAATTTCAAGGGATTGTTAATTTTGTATTTGTTTAATGTACTGCTGTTCAGGTCAGTTTTCTCTATTAGACCAACCCACTTCAGCAAAGTTGGAATTGTAACACAGTGCCCATTGCCCTAACTAACCAGATATTTGTGTAAACTGTATTAAGTCTTAGGTTGTTTGTAAACCCTGATATTCTTGTTTTTCTCCCACACTTTTAGGGAATCAGCTTGAATTTTATGTCTGGCAATCACTTTCCTCAAAGTACTATGCAGCATACTCTAGATTATTTATCTTTATAAGGTGATGTCTGCAGCCATAGCACCCTGGCATCTGATCCTGCCTGATCTTGGAAGCTAAGCAGGGTCAGCCTGGTTAGTCCTTGGATGGGAGACCACCTGGCAATACCAGGTGCTGTAGGGAGAAGGACCTGGCAGTCCACTCCCAAAAAGCAATCTGCCATTGAAAACCCTGTGAATAGCAGAGAAGCACTAACAATAGTGTCAGGCATGGCACAGTGCTGGGGAGTGTTTCATCTATTGCACATAGGGCGCTATGAGTCAGACCAACTTAATGGCACCTAACAGTAACAGGTGATGGATAATATATTTGTGGGTTTTTTCTTTTTTTATGTCATAGGGATGATCAATTTCGCATACCTAAAAGTTGATTCAAACAGCATTCTTATCAGAAATGCTCATTTCCTCCCTCATCAAATGTCATGCATTTGAAGCAGGTATTTTTTTCTTACTGGTTAAAGTCTGAGGGTACACTGAGTGCAGTCACACAGTAGGTGCTCAATAAATATAGCCAACTATTCTCATGTCAAACTAACAGCTTTCAGCAAGAAGACCATTGTCATCTTTTCAATGAGGAGTATATTTGTAGAGTAATATATGTGTGAAACTGAAATTATATCATCTGATATGAATTATTAAACTTATTTAGGCTGGACTTAGTAACATAATAAAAATGTTATGTAGAACATAGTCTGAAGATAGGAAATGTGAAAAGTTTAGTATCTTCCTGTGCAAGCCACATTAATATATGTGATTAAATGTAAAAATTGGCAGCTGAACTCTGACTACTGAAGTCTTCTGCAATCCATTTTTGTATTGGTATCTCCAGTACTATCTGCCTTTACTGTTGTTAGGTGCTGTCAAGTTGGGTCCGACTCATGGCGGGTTATTTTTATTTCTCCCTAAATCTTAGTTTCTTTCCAATGTCTTAAAAGTAGTAATAAAATAGAAAGTTACATTAAAGAACTTCTACTTATTTGTTTTCTCAGACTATCTTTGACATGAGGAAGAACTATTCATGAATGTTATATTAGTTTTCGTATCTATTGTGGCTTTCAGAGCATTTTTGTCAAGATTAACCTAATGCAAAAGATTCAGCAGTTTTGAAACATTCCTATGTGAGCTATGAGGAACCATGTGTGTAGTATAAGTTTAATTAGACGTTACCTTTTGGTGAGGTTCTGGATGCATGACTGATGTTGGCTTCTGGCTGATGTGACCACTGTTGGTATTGTATTTTGGTGTTTCTTGTTTTAGGAGAATAATGGAATGTACTAGATTAACTTACTGTTTTTGAGTTAGAAAAAAATAAGATGAGGTATTATAAGTATGCCAAATATTTATACACTCTACTACAAAAGCTAAAAAAAGAGGGAGAAAAAGATTTTGAAAAGAAATGATTTTTTTAAAATAGCTTCTAATTTTTTGAAAATTCAAATTTCTTAGACACTAGTCAGTTGCTTAGCTTAATACTGAGAGGCTTTAACCTAATGGGAAGGTCTCAGATATTTTATTCTGCTGTTAGAACTCTCCATGTGGCTTAATTTTACACTACTTATGGATATTCCAAAAAGAGCATTTTAGTAAGTTATAGTTAATATTATTTTAAGATTTTTCTCATAATTTACATTGAAATGGACAAGTTACATATACAATCTATGGTGCAGGGTCAGATCCAGGGCATTAAAGGTTAGTTTGGCTAACTTATTTTACTGAAGGTATTATGTTCACTGATAACACTTTTGTGTTTCTTAATCTGTTTTCCCCCTAATTTAGCAGTCAGCATTGAAGTCTAGCTGGTACATTATAGTAACTGACCTTTTTTAAGGGTTAAATATTTCATGAATTCTTTTTACACTTAAAATGTATACCTTACTGAGGGATAAAAATAAATTTTGTGATAAGGTATGTGCAGAGTGCACTTGTGTCCAAGGAGGTAGTACCCCAGATTGCTCAAATTTTCACACTTAATTCTAAAGCTAATGTAATGGCTATACATTATTTACAGCCATGCTGTTCAATAGAAATGTAATATGAGCCACAAAGTAATTTGTATTTTTCTAGTAGCCATGTCAAAAAAGGGTGACATTAACTTTAGTAATTATTAATATATTTTAACCTAACATATTAAAAATATCATTTCAACATGTAATCAGTGTAAAAATTATTAATGAGATATCCTTACTTTTTTTTCCTTCTATACTAAGTCTTCAAAATTCAGTGTGTAGTTTGCACTCACAGCACATCTTGATTCTCACTGGCCATATTTCAAGTCCTAAAGAGTCATGTGGCTAAGGGAAGGTATATTGGACAGTGCAGAATTACAGGGTACAAAGTATGACTATTTTAAATTTGGAAATGAGGTAGGCATGAAATGGTACTTCAAAAATTATTTAGAATGTTTAGAAAAGTATCTAACTGAATAATCTACTTGTTTTCCTTCATCTGTATTTTAAATTTATTCTAGAAATTGGATCAGCCTGTTCCAACTTGCCAAGAATTATTTAAGAAGGAAGAAATTCTATGCCATGTAAAATACCATGATTACTGATCGTAAACAACACATTGTTAATACATTTTTCAGTTGTCTTCACTAAATTGTCTGGTTTCTTCAAAGTAATAGCTTAAATTGCATGTTAATTGTGTATCTTTACCTATTTTAAATTATTCTTATTACATAATGATGTATATTAACAAGCAACCCGAGGATTCTAATCTTTCTATGCAGTTATCTTCCAGTACTTACTGGTATACTTAGTAAATTACGATAAATGGAAGAGAAGTAGAATGATCCATTCCTTTTTCCATTAGATTTATTTTTAATATGTGACCATGTACCAAGCCAGCTATAAATTATTGTGTTTCTGTAGAATATGGAAAATAGTGTTTGTCTTTGCTAAATGTCTGCAGTTTTTAAGTAAACTTTTCATCTCCTGAAATGTGTGTTACATGTGATCTTATTTTACTTTGTGGAAGTGCTTTAAACTCCAGTCTGCCAAGCTGACCAGTTGAATTGCTTTGAGAGTGGTGAGTGGTTGGTGGTATAAGCTATATCGTCTGTGCGAAACCAGTAATTTGATGACGTATAGAAAGAATTAAGTGTCACTATGTGTAGGACGTTAAAGAAATGTCAGGAAAATTAGAAAAATTGCCATAGTCTTAATTTTTTTATTTTTTGCAGTACTAGGGGTTTGAACCAAGGGCCTCTTGCATGCTAGACAAGGACTCTACCATTGAGCTGCAACACCAATAAAAAGCCCCTTTTTTATTTTTTATTTTGAGACAGGGTCTCCCTAAGTTTCACAGGCTGCCTCTGACCTCAAACTCATGATCTTCCTGCTTCAGTCTTCCGAGTCACTGGAATTACAGCTATGTGCCATGGTTCCTTGCTGTAGTTGTCTTTAAATTTTATGAACAGTGACTAATTGACAGATAAAAGTTATTATAACTAGATATTCTTTTTTGCATATAATCAAATGAAGATATAAAGTAGGAAATTATTCAGTTGTGTTACGTCCTGTTCAATCCTGAGTCTCATGTCTGTATGCTATAAAGCCAGAATATCAGTTACTTATATTGTATAGTAGTCCATAGATAGAAAAGGATTCCATGAAGAGGATACTTTTTTTTACTCAGATTTAAAATATTTCAAAAGTGTTATGTGGAAAGGACTTTGTCTCTTTAATATTTAAGACTTATACATGCAGTTATAGCATATTATTTTGAATATATTTTGGGGTAGAAAACAGGATATAGAATTTATTTTACACCATGTCAAAATACCATAAACAGTGTTTAAAACTGTAGTAGTGTCAGGCATTGTGGCATCTACCTGTCATCCCAGCATGTGGGAGGCTGAAGTAGGTGAATGGATGCAAGTTCAAAGCCAGCCTGGTCTCCATAGTGAGTTCCAGAACAGCCCGGGCTACACAGCAAGACCCTTTCTCAAAAAAGCAGAAACAAAATGTAATTGCAGTGGGGTTTTTGTACTAATATGCTAGGGAAAGAAACTAACTTACTAAAGACAGCCTTAATTTAAATTAGTGAGCAAATTATGTAAATTTGCCAAAAATTGATATTAGCAAAGTGCTTCCCTGGGAAATTGCTTTGCTTAATAGCATGTTTTTTGACATGAAAGAGTAACAGTAATAACAGAGGTTGATATACTGGCCTCTTTATTAATATGATAGTCGTTTTGTCATTGGTCTACATTTAGTAGTTATCACCATTTTCCTCATTTTGGGAGCTCAGAATTTTACTTTTGGTGCTGTATTATTTTAAAAAAATGTGTTTTTTAAAAATGTAAATGACATCCTTCCTGTGTACTAGTAACTCATTCCAAAATGGCCAGATTGGGCATCAACTTTAAGTTACAGAAGTATCACAGAAGTATTCTCCTTCTGTAATGGAAGAGTCTGAAGGGCTGCTTGCTTCCCCACCTGAGCTTTAGAAAAAAGAATCAATAATTTACATAGTGTCTTTTCTTTCCCAGAAAGATTCTTCAGAGTAGTCTTGACTGCCTGGATTCTGATTCCCATACCTCCTCTTAAAATGAACAGACTAATACTTTGGAATTTACATTCTTAGCATTGGGATATTCTGATATATAAATACCTTGTTATAGATTCCTCATGGATCTCTCAGTAATTACAGTATAATCAGTGACAAGTCTGCCTTCTGTGTAGAGGAGCTTGCTGGGCTGAAATCCCCTCTGTCACGTTGCTATCACCTTCTCATACATCACTGGGAGGTGAGTGAATACATGGGATTGGTGTAGCTCCAGTTATCCCATTTGTTTTATTTTCAAGCAAATTTTTAAATCTTACCATCTGATGTTCCTTGGGGAAAATATAATAGCCAGTTCTCTCTAGACTAACTAAGTTGGGGCACATCTAAGTTACCACATTTATCTGATAAAAGTCTTGATGTCAGTTATTCCATATAGGGGAAAAAAGCATCTTGCCTTGCATTTACAATAACGGAAAACCACAAATTAGTGTGTAACAATGGTTAGAACAAATAGCTACTTTTCTACAGTGGTATACTATATAATCAAAAAAATAGAAGAATGTATAATTCCATAGAAAGTATTATATAAGTTAATTTTTAGAGTAGGCTATAAAGCAATGTGCAAAGTAATATCCTAATTTTACTGAAACAAGGATTTTTTTTTAAATCTCATTTCCAATCAGTAGAACTTACCTTTCTACTGCCATGACTAACAACATTGGAAAAAATACTGAAAGATTTTTTTTCAAAGCAGAATAAATAGAAAGTCCACATTGTAGGGAATCTTTAGAACACCAGTAGAAAAAGAAAATGTTTTAAAAGTAGCTTAAGATGAAAGATTAAACAGATAACTCCTTGACAGCAACATTGTAATTTCCAGCACATTGATGAGCTCAATGTGCTGGAATAATGTAACTGCCGATCTAGAATTATTTAAAAAAGAAAAACCCTTTTAGAAATGAAGATAAAATAAACATATACAAGGTGGGTCCATTCCTGTAAAGCTTTAAAAATAGGTGATAATATCTATGAAGCAAGCAAATAAAGGTCAGGATAGTGGAACCAGGATGAAGGACCGGAACAAGACGAGGAGCTTAGGAGTTGCTGGGATGGCTTGGGTTCTAATTTTTTTCAATTCTTCCTTTTTTTTTTGGGGGGGGGGGTGGTAATTGGGGGTTAAACCCAGGGCCTCATAGGTACTTGCAAGTGCTCTACCACTAGGCTGCACCCTCAGCCCTTTTTTAATGTTTTATCTTGGGACAAGGTCTCACTAAATTACACAGGTTACCTCTGGCCTTGAACCTGTAATCTTAGCTCTGCCTCCCAAGTCACGAGGATTACAGGCAAGCGCCACCCTGGCCCAGGATTCTGTTCCTTAACTGCCATGGGTACCTGTCCTCACTCTCCTTCTCCCTCCCACCCAGTACTTTTCCAATTGTTATAGTGACAATAAAAGGAGTTAACACCATATTCATAATAAGACAACAAACCATTCCCCCAAAGTTGATTTATAGATTGAACACTATATCCCCAAGAATTTCAGTGGATTTTTTCAAAGAAGTTGATAAGCTAATTAAAAATTATATGGAAATGGAAAGGATTTAATGTAAGTGAATCTTGAAAAGATGGCTTACTGGAAACCTAAAGCAATGAAAACTGTGATGTCAGCATAAGAATTAACAAACATAGATGGAACCAAATACAGTTTGGAAATAGACCTACACTGATACTGTTAATTGATTCTTGACGAAGACACCAAGTCATTTCTGTGAGGAAATCGATAAATGTATAGGACTAGAACAACAGAATATCCATATGGATAAATAAGCCTCACCTTCTCCCTTACATAAAGAGCAAAAATTAAAATGAACCATAGTATGAAACATAAAACTAAGAATCCATAAAACTATTAGAAAACAAGAGAACAGATTTGTGATGAGATAGGCAAAGATTTTGTTGAACAGCAAACAAAAAGCACTAATAAGGACATGATTTAAAAAAAATTCAAGTCTTTAAGGCCATGCCACATACACATTGGTGCTACACAGATGCTCAGGAAAAACCCAAGAAGACTGAAGCTCTCCCCTCTCACTGATGCAGGCTTTGCACAAGCAGGATGTAAAAGCTAAGTTAGAGTTGGGAACTGCTGAGTGAGTGCAAAAGGCTTGTCCCAACATGCACAGAGCCCCTCAACAATAACTAGAAGGATTATTGGTTCAGAGAATCTCTGTCTCAGTCATCATTTGACTGGTATGCTTTTGAGTGAGCTGGGATTTAACTCACTTGGTAGAGTGCTGCTCTGCACACTCTGAGGCCTCAGGTTCAATCCCAGCACTGCAAAAATGGGAGAAGGACCAAGCAGCTCACTCCCGAAACAATCGCTGTTGAAAATCCTATGAATAGCAGAGAATCACTGATATATATAGTCCCAGACATATCAGAGTCTCAGGGAGTGTTTCATTCTGTTGTATAGGGTCGCTGTGTGTCAGACCTGACTCAACCACACCTAACAGCAACAACAGTACTATTGAGTAGATACTTGAGTGAATACATAACAAGGAATATGGGACTTTAAAAGAGTATTTCAAAAAAGCCACAAAATAACTACGACAAACAGCAGCAAACCCAGGATTGGTGAAGAGACTGATTTCTGGGCTTGACACATACTATTCAAAATGTCCAATTTTTAACAAAAATATTACAAGGCATGAAAAGCAAGGTATAGCCCATGCCCAGGATTGAAGTAATCCAGAGGAGTGGTCCCTGAAAACAACCAGACACTAGATTTATTATGGGAAGACTAAATCAGCCCTAACGACCTGCCACTAGGCCCCACCTCCTAAAGGTTCCACCACCTCCCAGTAGCACCACTCTGGAGACCAAATCTTTCACAATGGACCTTTGAGGGACATTTAAGGTCCAAAGCATAAAGCCAGGTACAGTGGCACATGCCTATAATTCCAACAACTTGAGAGGCAGAAGCAGAAGGATCACAAGTTTGAGGCCAGAGGCAGCCTGTACAACTTAGCAAAACCCTATCTCAAAATAAAAAATGCAAAAGGGGGTGGCAGTGTGGCTCAGTGATGGAGCACTTGCCTCACATGAGCAGAATCCTGAATTCATCCCCAGTACTGGAAAAAGTAAAAATCCAAGCATAGCAGATATGAATCTACAAATCAAGAAGCTGAAGAAATGGTGAGTAGAATACACACTTAAGACCCCACATGAAGGCACATAATTGTTAGAACCAAGGACAAAGAAAATCTTGAAAACAGCAAGAGAGAAGTAACTTGCAATATACAGGAGCTCCTAAATAAGATTAAATCTGATTTCTTGTTAGAATGTAGAAGCACAAAGGCAGTGATGATGTTAGGTGCCATTGAGTTGAATCCAATTCACTCGACCCTCACAGTGTTTTCAGTGGCTGATTGTTTCTGAATTGCTTCAGGGGTGGATTGCCAAATCCTTCTCCCATTTTTGCAGTGCTGGGGGTTGAACCCAGCTCCTCAGACAGTGCAGAGCGGCACTCTACCATTTGAGCCAAACTCCAGCCCCAAAGACAGTGATAGGTATAGGCAACATGCCAGAAGGAAAAGACTGTTAACCAAGAATTCTGTATCTGGCAAAATTAGAAATAAAACAAATAATGAGCTGGGTGCAGTGGCACAGGCCTCTGATCCCAGCAACTTGGGAGGCTGAGGCAGGAGGATCTCAAGTTGGAGGCCAGAGGCAGCCTGTGTAACTTAGCAAGACCGTGTCTCAAAAAAAAAAAAAAAAAAAAAGAGGCTGGGAGTGCAGCCCAGACATAGAGCACTTGCAAAGTATATGAGAGTATGAGAGGCCCTGGATTTGACTCCCACATTAAATAAATAAATAAATAGTTTTCATGAGCGGAGTTACCCTACAAAGAAATACTAAACAGAGTCCTTTAAGATGAAAGGACACTAGACAGTAAACTCAAATCCAGATGAAATAGGTTTGAGTGAAAACTACATAGGTAAATATGAAAGATTACAGAGATGAGAAAGGCCTCCCTGAGCCTTGGGGATCCTGAAACCATGGATCACCCACATAGGCTTTTGAGACATGCATTAGATTTTTTTCCCCTAGAAACCTTGCAACTACTCCCAAAATTGAAAATATTGTAGAATAAACCTAAGGCCAATGGTGGCCGACTTGACACAAAACTATGCTTTGTGGTGTTTTGGGAAAAACCTTTGCAGAAAAATCTTAGCAGGTGACATTTTTATGGTATCCAACGGGGTGATATTGTGATTGCAAGAAGCCTGAGTGATCCAAAATCAATCATTTGGAAGGAGACAAGATCCTTACCACTAGTCTATCAGATTTCTGTAGTTATGTGTTAATGTAGTTATTTTTTATTAGAAAGTGATCTACAGAATTCTAGATTCTAGGTTCTGTGGATCTATTCCATATGGACTAATAAGAGAACAATTTTTTGGTGGTACTGAAGAGTTGAACCCAGGATCTCAGGCATGCTTTTTACAAACACTCAACCACTGAGCTGTACCCCTAGCCCATTTTTCACTTTGTATTTTGAGACAAGGCCTCACTAAGTTACGCAGGCTGCCTCTGGCCTCGAACTTATGATCCTCCTGCCTCTCCCTCCCAAGCTGCTAGGATTAAAGGTGTGTGAGCCATTATGCCTGGCTAAAAGGACAGATTTTTAAGGTTTGGTCTCTAAGTGATTTTGGATTTCTGTGTGACAGTCCTAATGGCTGTGGATTTTCTGATGATTTGAGCAAAGATTTATTCTTTTGACTTGATTATTGTCTCCTGTCCAAGTAAACTTTATACTGCAGTTCAAACCATGTATTTACTAATGAACTATTTGCAATTCAAAAAAAGCAGTGTACACGTATTTTTATTTGTGACTACTTTCCACCCTGAAGTTTGCAATAATTCTAAATCTATGTTAATAAGTACACACTGTACAAAGATGTAGCTTGTCACAAAACCAGCATAAATGGAGTATGGAACAGAAATACATAGGAGCAAAGTTTTTGTGTATTACTAAAACTAAGCTGATAGTAATCCAAACCAAATTGATATAAATGAAAATACTTATAGTAGTTCCTGGGAAACCACTAAGAAAACAACTCAAAAGTATGTACTAAAAGAAATGACAAGAGAATTAACATTGTACACTAGAAAATATCTAACAAAAAATAAGGCAGTTACAGAATAATTGAAGGACAAAAATAGTCATATAGAAAATAAATAACAAAATGACAGACATAAATCCTACCTTACCAGAGTCAAATGGATTAGCATGGTGCCATGGTGCATGCCTGTAATCCCAGCAACTTGGGAAGCTGAGGCAAGAGGATCACAAGCTCCAGACTAGAGACAGCATGCACAATTTAGCAAGACCCTGTCTCAAAATAAATTTTTAAAACGAACCAAGGGTGCAGTTCCATGCTGGAGCACCTGTATAGCTTGCCTGAGGCCCTGTATTCAACCTCCAGCACTGAAAAGAGAATCAAATGTATTAAACTCTTCAAGTAAAAGGCAGAGACTGAAAGAATAAATTGGAAAAAAAAGTACCCTCAACATGATCCAAGTATGTGCCATCTTTAAGAGAGATGCAAAACAGATACAAATGAGTTGAAAGTAAATTGATGGAAACAGATATACCATGAAAACCATAACCAAAGAGTTGTAGTGGCTACATTAATATCTGACAAAATAGACTTCAAGACAAAAATTGTTTCTAGAGACAAGGACATTTTCTGATGATAAAGGATCAATTTATCAAGAAGACATAACAATTGTCAGTGTATATGTATGTAACAGCCCCAAATACATGAGGCAAAACTGGTAGAATTGAAGGGAAAAATACAAAATTCAACAATAACAGGTGGAGATCTTAATATTCCACTTTTAGTAGTAGTCAGAACAACCATAAAGGTGATGAGGAAAGAAACAGAAGTCTTTGGCAACACTATAACCCACTAGACCTAACAAACATCTACAGAACTCTTTCCCTAGCTGGGCGTGATGGCGCACATCTCTAATTCCAGTGGCTCCGGAAGCAGAGGCAGGAGGATCGCCAAGTTGAGACCAGAATCAGCCTGCATAACTTAGTGAGACCTTGTCTCAAAAAGTAAAAAAAAATGGGCTAAGCAGAATACACATTTTGGTTAAGTGAACATGGAACATTCTCCAGATTAGACCATGTGTTAAGCCATAAAATAAATCTCAATATGTTTAAGAGCATTCAATTAACATAGGGTATGTTCTCTAACCAAATGAATTAGGAAACAATAAGAAGAAACTCGGAGCTGGGATTTAGCTCAGTTGGTAGAACGCTGCGCTGCAGTCTCTGAGGTCCCGAGTTCAATTCCCAGCACCACAAAAAATGGGAGAAGGGCCTGGCAATCCACTCCCAAGGCAATCCCAAAACAGTCAGCCATTGAAAACCCTATGAGGGTTGCTATGGTCGGATACCGACTCAACACAACCTAACAACAAGAAACTCACAGAAGTGTAGAAATTAAACACACTTATAACTAACCAGGGGGCTGGGATTTAGCTCAGTGGGTAGAGTGCTGCGCTGCAGTCTCTGAAGCCCCAAGTTCGATTCCCAGCACCCCAAAAATGGGAGAAGGGACTGGCAATCCACTCCCAAGGCAATCCCGAAGCACTCAGCCATTGAAAACCCTATAAGGGTCGCTATGAGTCGGATATCGACTCGACGGCACCTAACAACAACAACAACATAACTAACCAGTGATTCAAATACAAAATTATAAGATAAGCTAGAAAATATTTTGAAGTGAATGAAAACAACATATACCCAAACCAACTTGCAGAAAATTTTAATTTACAAATGCCAATATTTAAAAAGAAGAGCCTGGCATCATGGTGCATGTCTGTAATTGGAGTGACTTGTGAGGCTAAAGCAAGTTCAAGGCCAAAAGCCTGAACAATTTAACTTTTTGTTAGGTGTGGCCGAGCTGTATCGGACTCACAGCTAGTTGTTAAGAAAGGAAAGAAAGAAAGAGAGAGAGAGAGAGAGGGGGGGGGGAGAAGAAAGAAAGAAAGAAAGAAAGAAAGAAAGAAAGAAAGAAAGAAAAAGAAAGAAAGGAAGAAAGTGGGAGGAAGAGAGAGGGCAAGAAGAAAAAAAGGAAAAGAGAGAGAAAGAAAGAAAGAAGAAGGAAGGGAGGGAGGGAGGGAAAGAAGAAAGAAAAAAGAAAAAGAGAAAGGAAGGAAAGGAAGAAAGGAAGAGAAAGTAAAAAGACGGCTGGTGTTGTAGCTCAGTGATGGAGCACTTGCCTAGCATGTGCAAAGACCTGGGTTCAACCAGCTAATACTGAAAGGGTGGAGGAGGAGGAGAAAAAGAAGAAAAGAGAATGAGGCAGGAGGAGGGGAGGAAGAAGGAGGAGAAGGAGGAAGTAGTTTTCAAATCAATAGCCTAATTTTCCACATTACTAAACTAGAAAAATGAATAAACCTAAAATGAGCAGGAGAAAGCATATAATAAACATGACAGTAGAAATAAATACAATAGAAAAGCAATGGAGAAAAATCAATGAAACCAAAACTTTGTTCTTCAAAAAGATCAATAAAATTGAAAAATCTTTAATTAGACCTATTTAAAAAAACAAAGAATACTCAAATTACCAATTAAGGAGTGAAAGGAAGGAGGACTTTGCTACCAATCTTATAGAAATAAGAAGGATTAGAAGAAATACTGTGAAGAGAAAGGGTAACCTAGATGAAATGGGCAAATTTTTAAAAAAGGAGCAACATACAAACTACTTGAAACTGACTCAAGAAATAGAAAATCTAAATAGACCTATAATAAGCGGACTGAGTTAGGAGTCAAAACATTTCCCACAAAGAAAGCCAAGCACCAGATGACTTTACTGATGAATCCTACCAATTGCTAAGGAATAAACACTAGTCATTCATAAAATATTCAAAAAGAAGGGAGGAGAGAGAGAGCGCGCGCACTTCCTAATTCATTTTAAGAGGACAATATTGTCCTAATGTCAAAACTAGGTAAGCATATTGCAAGAAAAGAAAACCAAATCAGTCACGTGTGTTAGTTTGCCACACTGTGGGGGCTTGTGTGTTGCGATGAGGCTGAAAGCTATGCCACCGGTGTCTCAGATACCAGTAGGGTCACCCATGGTGGAAGAGTTTCAGCTTCCAGACTAAGACAGACTAGGGAGTAGGACCTGGTGAACCACTCCCGAAACAACTAGCCATTGAAAACCCTATGAATAGTATGAATGTAGACCCCCAAAAGCCTGGATATGACAAAACAGGAAGATAGACAAAAAATTGTCAACAAAATACAAAATAAATGCCTCAGTATACAAAAAAGATTATACACCATGACCAGATGGTTTATCCTAGAATGCAAGGTTGATCAACATACAAAAATCTATCAATGTAGTACAACTATGAATATAACAAAAGGCAGAAAAAAAAATCACAGGATCTTCGCAATAGATACAGGAAAAACACTCGACAAAATCCCAAAACTTTTATTAGTAAGAACAGTCAACAAATTAGGACTAGAAGAGGACTTCCCCAAGCTGATAAAGGTTGTCTATTAAAAAAAAATCAAAACCCTATAGCTAACACACTTAATAGTAAAACCCTATTCTTTCCACTTCAGATCAGGAACAGAACATTATGTCCACTCTTGCCACCCAGGGAAATTGGCAAGAAAAAGAAATAAAAGGCATTCAAATTGGGAACAAAGGAATAAAACTGTATTTTTAGGTGGTATCATCATCTTTATAGAAAATCTTAGGAACCTACTAAGAAAACCACTCATACTAAAATAGTGACTTGAAGAAAGTTACAGGGTATAAATCAATTGTACTTTTAGATACTTGTAATGAATCCAAAAGTAAAATTTAGAAAATAGTTCCACTCACAATAACACCAAAAAGAATAAAGTAAATGTAACACAAATGCAAAATGCATACTCTATAAACTACAAAACATCACTGAAAGAAAATTAAAAGGTCTAAATAAATGGAAAACCATTTCCTGTTCATGGATCAGAAGTCTTAACATTGTGTAGAGAGCAATACTTCAGCTATTATTTGAACATCTTGTCCACTTAACCATACACAGGAATTTAATCCACAAGGCATACTTTAATGGGATTAAGAGCAGAAATTTAATTGTTATATGGTGTTTGGAAGTGAGGACTTTGGGAGGTGTGTGTGGCTAGATATGACCATTATGAAGGGGTGTCATGATTGGATCCTGGTGACTTTATAAGAAGAGAGAAGCCACACGAACAAAATGTGCTTTCTTTCTCTTGCCAAGTGACACTACGCAAGCTTCTGCCAGCACAAAGGACATCACCAGTTAAGACCATAAATGTTGTACCTCTAGAATTATGAGCCAACATAAACCCTTTTTTATAAAGAAGCCTACTTCAGTATTTCATTATAGTAATGAAAAATTGACTAATACAACTCCTAAAACTGATTTACAGATTCAATGCAATTTCTATCATAGTCTAAGCTAACAACTTCTTAGGAATTGACAAACTGATTATAAAATTTACATAAAAGTGTGAAAACAATTCTGTAAGAGAAGCTCAAAGCAGAAGGACTAACACTTCCCAACTTCAAAATCTACTACAAAGCTGTAGTAATCAAGACAGTATGGTACTAGCAAAAGGAGAGATATAGGAAAGGATAGACCATGGAATAGAATCAAGTGTGAAAATAAACTCTCATGTATGTGATCAAATGATTTCTGAAAACTCAAAAGGATTAAAGACCTAAATGTTAGAGCTAAAACTATAATGCCCTTGGAAGAAAATAAGAGGATAAATCTTTATGGCTTTGTATTAGGCAGAAGTTTTTTAGTTATGACACTAAAAGCACAATTATCAAAAGAAAAAATAGGTAAATTGGATTTCATCAATATTTTTAAGAAATTGTACTTAAAAGGATACTATCAAGCTAGACGTTGCAATGCTTTCTATAGTCTTAGCTACATTAGGAGCCTGGGGCAGGAAGATCTCAATTTTGATGCCAGAGGCAGCCTGCATCACTTAGTGAAACCCTGTCTCAAAATAAAAAATAAAAGGAATTGAGATTGCAGCTTGGTAGTAGAGCACTTGCCTAGCATGTGCAAGGTCCTGAGTTTAACATCCTGCTCTTGGAGGAAAAAAAAAGAACATTACCAAAAACTGGGAAGATTAACCCAACATTCCTGTAATCCCAGTGACTTGGGAGGCTGAGGCAGGAAGATCGCTAGTTTAGTGCCAGAGGCAGCCTGCATAACTTAGTGAGACTCTGATTCAAAATAAAAATAAATAAATAAATAAAAGAGGTTGGAGGTGCAACTCAGTGGTACAGCACCTGCAGAGTATGGACAAAGCCCAGTGTTCAATTCCACAGCACCACAAAAACAAAACAAAGGGGAAAGAAAACCCGCAGAATAGGAGAAAACATTTTTGCATCACATATTTGGTATGGAACTAGTCCCCACCACATATATATATAGAACTTTTGTAACTCAACAATAAAAATCAAATGATCCAGTTTTTAAAAAATGGGCAAAGAATTTGAACAGACTTTTCTGCTCAGAAGGTATATGTATTATTTAGGGGTTTTGGTGGCGATGGTTTGTTTGGTTTCATTTTTGTCACTGTGAAAAAATACTTCAGAAAAATAAAGGAGGAAATATTTCTTTGGGCTCATGGTTTCAGAGATTTCAGCCCAGGGTCTGCTGACTCCATTCTTTCTGGACCATGGTGAGGCAGAACATTATGGGAGAAAGGAGTAGAGGAAAACAAAGTTGCTTGTGACAGCAAGGAAGTAGAAAGAGACAAAGAGGAAGAGGAAGGGTCCAGGGATCAGATACACCAAAGGCATGACCCCAGTGAGCTACTTCCTCCAACCAGGTCCCAGCTCCTAGTTTTCATCACCTTCCAATAGTACTTTCAAATTATGAACCCATCCATGTACTGGTGCATTGATGAAATCAGAGCCTTCATGATCCAACCATCTCTCAATGGTTGGATCCACCAGCTTGGGACCAAGCCTTCATATCCAGACCATGTTGTTGTTAGATGCCATTGAGTCAGATCTGACTCATACTAACCCTATGTACAACAGAATGAAACACTCCCCAGAATTGTGGCCTGTCCTCACACAATGTCACTGCTTCTCTACTATTCATTAGGCTTTCAATGGCTGATTGTTTGGGGACTGTTTTGGGAATGGGCTGTCAGGTCTTTCTCCTGTTTTTGCGGTGCCCAACAAAAGATGTTCAACAACACTAGTGGTTTTTTTTTTTTTCTTTTTTTGGAGGCTGGGGAAAGAGGTCATGTGTGTGGGAGTGGGTGTGTGTGTGCCTGGGGATTGAACCCAAGGTCTTATTGTAGGCAAGTTCCTATCACTGAGCTACATCTAAATCTCCAGCCTTTTTAAAATTTTTATTTTGAGACAGGAACTCACTAAGTTGTACCTGCTGCCTCTGGCCTGAAATCTGTTATCCTCCTGCCTCAGCCTCCTGAGTTGCTGGGACTACAGGTATGAGCCGCAGCACTCAGCCATCATGAGTCATTGAAGAAGTGCAAATCAAAACCACACTGAGATACACTTCATATCTACTAGCATAGCTATTTTTCTTTTTTAAGTGTCAGCAGGGATGTGAAATTCTAGGAGTCTTTACTTTTCTATTTTATCCTTCCTATGACATTCATGCCTGCACCCATAGCCCTGTGGCATCAAATCCCATCAGATCTTGGAAGCTAAGCACAGTCAGGCCTGCTTAGTACTTGAATGGGAGACCACCTGGGGACACCAGGTGCTGTAGGCTTGGGAGAAGGACCCAGAAACCCCCTCTCAAAAATCAATCTGCCATTAAAAACCCTATGAATATCACAGAAGCACTGACAATAGTGTTTCACCTGTTGTACATAGGGTTGCTATGAGTCAGATACCAACTTGACGGCACCTAACAACAACAACAACAATGATGTTCATGGGACTGGGACTTAGCTGGTAGAATGCCACTCTATAGTCTCTGAGGTCCCGAGTTCAATTCCCAACACTGCAAAAATAGGAGAAGGACATGGGAGAACCCGGCAACCCACTCCCAAGAAAGTCAGTCATTGAAAATTCTATGAATAGCAGAGAAGCACCGACAATAGTGTTTCACGTGTTGTACATTCTTTACTACTACAAGGAGAAATCTCAGTGGATGCTGTCAGATTATGAAGTCTAGTTCTGTGCCCTGCCTTACAATTCTGCAGATGAGAATTGTGTGAGGCCAGGTGCCTGCACATAGCCTAGCTCCATCGAAGAATCTACCCCATGTTGTACTACTGCAAGAGTCAAACTCAGAAGAGATGGCCTCTTGACAGATGGCTAACGTTTCCAACAGGGTTACACAGGGTTGCTTATAGTCTGTTTTTAAATGAGTCTGGCATTTGGAGATGAGCTGAATGTAATAGAGAAAAGAAGAAGAAAGACAGACATTCTTCTATGTGCAGGCACCTTAATTTATTATCTCAAATGAAAAGTGGTTTTAAAGATGGGCCTGTTCCTTGTTGAGACAAAAGATGTACTATAGATGAATTATTCTGGAACAAAGTAAATAATTATAAATGCTTTCCCAATATTTACAAAATTTAAAATGATAATCCCATCACGTTAAGCAAATGGGATATATTAGTGTTTTACCTTGAACAGTGCACCTAGAAGTAGCATAGCTTACAGCTGGGTGTTCTCTTTGTGTTTTTTAAAAGGTCAATGATTTTTGTTTGGTTTTATAACATTTTTGCCTCTTCTTAATGTAGCAGCAATAATCAGTCAGGTTGTTATTGGATGCCATCGAGTTGGGTCTAATTCTTAGCGACCCTATGTACAACAGAACTGGAGTGCCTTGCCCAACACTATGTCAGTGCTTCTCTGCTATTGATAGGGTTTTCAATGGCTGATTGTTTCAAGAGTGGGCTGCCATATCCTTCTCCCATTTTTGGCATGGTAGGGATCAAACACAGGGCTTCAGAGTGCCTGGTGCTGCACTCTACCAACTGCTAAACCCTAGCTCATACTAAAACTAAGGAAACTTACCTAAAACTATAGGGTAAGACATTTGGCCAGAAATCAAGAGGCCTTGAACTCACTAACCTCCAATCTCCAGCGCCAGCCTCTGGAATTTTGGGAGTATAGGTATACAATGATTCCTGGCTTCATTTTGTCCTTTCAACTCTTACATTTGCCACATTTTCCAAAGAGAATGAATTAGTTTATTTTTATGATTATATAGTATGACTCACCAACAATTGCTACTCGGTTTATAGGAATGGAGAAATCTAATGGTATTTGCTTATCAGAGTCTAAGTTTCTGATTTTCATAAAAGAACACCATAAGAATTTTTAAGGAGAGGTTGATAATTTTCTCAATTTCATCTGGCACTCGAAGCCAAAGAGAGTACAGGTATACGGAAAAAGGCTAATGAATCACAGATTCTAGTGCTTGGTGCTTAAATGCCAAAGAAATCCTATGTTTAATTGGCCCTAAGAAAGTAAAACAACCTTTAAGAAAAATACAGGTCCACTAAAATTTCTTAATGGGTAATTTTTTTCTTTTTTTAATGACTTTTTCTGAGCATAGGAATAAAAAATGCTTTTAATGAAGGTTCCTAGGTTACAGGTATTTATGATGGAGAGAGTGACTATTACCATGATTAGTTGTTAGGTGCCATCGAGTCGGTATCCAACTCATAGCAACCCTCACAGGGTTTTCAATGGCTGACTGTTTCAGGATTGCCTTGGGAGCGGATTGCCAGGCCCTTCTCCCATTTTTGCAGTGCTGGGAATTGAACTTGGGATCTCAGAGACTGCAGCGCAACACTCTACCAACTGAGCTAAATCCCAGCCCAATAGTACCATGATAGTTTGGTATATATTACTCCAAAATTTTTGAATGAATAACATTTTAAAAATAACAATAGCTAAACATTCTATTTTGTGACTTGAGTTTTCAATTAACAATATATTTCAAGGAATATCCTTTGTAAGAGTAGATTAAGCCTTCACATATATTTTAATGTTTTATAATATTCCTTTTTAAATATACTATAACTAATTCCCTGTTGATAGTCATTTTGGTCACCAACTCCTCATTTCTGTCAATAATTCTAAACTGAGTATATACATATGCCTTTGAGCAGTTGTGCAACAAAAAAAAGTCTAAAATGTTTGAATATTTTACAATATACACACATCACTCTCATCTATCTCCATATAATAATTTCCTAGCATATTGTTAAGCAGACTTTTACAAATATTGTTTATAGACACTTACTCTATAGGGGAATGCCCTTTTCTTTATCCTTAGCAGTGAGATGTATTATCAAGTTTTGTTTTGTTTGGGCCAATCTAAGGAGTGAAAAACATCACCGTTATTTTCTTTTGTATTTCTTTAATTATTAGAAAATGGGAGAAGGATGTGGCAATCCACTCCTGAAGCAATCCTGAAATAATCAGCCTATGAGAGTCACTATAAGTAGGACCCAGCTTGATGGCACCTAACAACAACAACAATTAGAAAGGTTGAACATCTTTTCCTAGGTCTGTTGGATGTTTTTCTTCTAGAAATTGGCTACTGTTATTCTCTGTCTGTATTTCTATTTGGTTATCTTTTTTGTTCTTGATATGTTGATAGGTTGATATAAAGGCTTGTAGCCCTTTATTATGTTTTATATGCATAGTTTTCTAAAGCTTTCTTTCCTCTCTCTCTCTCTCTCTCTCCCCAGTGTGAGGGAATTGAACCCAGGGCTTCACACGTGCCAAGCACCCTACCACTGAGCTGCACCTTTAGCTCCCTTTTTTAAATTTTTTATTTTGAGACAGGGTCTTGCTAAGTAACACAGGTTGCCTCTGGTTTTAAACTTGTGATCCTCTGCACTCAGCCTCCCTACTTGCTGAGATTACAGGCATGCAGTCACAGCACTTGGCTCTCTAAGGTTTTCTTTTAACTCTTTTTGTTTTCATTTTTTTGGCAGAAAAAATTATTCAATTTTAATGTAGTTGTATTTGTGGGTGTCTTCTAAATCTGGATTTGTGTCATGCTGAAAAGGCCTTTCCACTCCAAGATTATAAGTAATATTCACTTTTTTAAAAAATGTTTATGATTTCATTATTTTACTTTTTTGTTTATTTAGATTTTGGTTTTGAGGCTGGATCTCGCTATATAGCCCAGGCCGGCCTCTACCTCACCATCCTCCTACTTCATCCTGGCAAGAGCTGGGGTTACAGGTGTACCACACCCAGCTTATATACTTATTGTCAAAGCCCTTGGAATTTATTTTGCTGTAAACAGTGAGATAGAGATGCAGCTAGCCCTTTCACTAATGGCTAGTAAGCTGGCCTAATGCCACTGATTCAATAACCACTCTATTCCGTACTAAGTTGTTATGCCAACCTTATGATGTACTAAATACTGTTGTATATCTGATGCATTTCTGGGCTCTGTTTACCTCCTTGAGCAAATATGCTCTCATTAAAGAAACAAAACACTGGAGTTCAACATCCCTCAACTATGCATAAATTCCTTTTTACTGCTTTACTTTGTAGGATGAATCATCAATCTTTGGAAATTGTGTTAACACGACTAACTGTCAAATTTACTATCCTGTCCAGTGTGAGCCTTACTAGAGTTCCTTACTCTGACTTTACTTGTCAAAAAACGATTAATAATGATCTTGTCTCAATATTCCTGGTCAGTGAGTTCACTGTGGCAGAATAATAGAACCATGAATTAAAAGTATTATATATAATCCAGGTTGGTGACATTAATCTAAGCTATGAAGATTTTCCTCTCAGAGATGCTCTGAGTTTGAACAGATGTTTAGATGCATAGGTGGTTGTTAGGTACTATGGAGTCAGTGTCCAACTCATAGCAACCCTACGTACCATAGACGAAAACTATTGTTAGGGCTTCTCTGCTGTTCATAGGGTTTTCAATGGCTGATTGATTTTTGCGAGTGGGTTGTTGGGTCCTTCTCCCAAGCCTACAGCCCCTGGTGTTCCCAGGGGGTCTCCCATCCAAGTACTAACCAAGTCCGATCCTGCTTAGCTTCCGGATCTGACGCCACAGTGTGTGGCTGCAGGCTGATTCATGGGTAGAAGTGCATAACTAAGAATCTGTTTTTTACAGGCAGTGCATCTAACTTTGCATAGATTTACATTGAAGACAGTAAAAATAGAAAACAGTATTTCAGCTTAAGGGGATATTCTGGGTGGCTAAAGTTCACACAGAATCATTGTTGTGGAGATTGTGCCTGTCTACTTTTCTCCCATTGTGTGTGTGTGTGTGTGTGTGTGTGTGTGTGTGTGTGTGTGTGTGTGTGACTTCTTTTGTTTCATCAGTTACTTTAGCATCTAGGAAAAAAATGACCCTATGTTCTACAATCTCAGTGTCTCTGATGAAAATCCATATTGTTCCAGAAGATTCCATTTTGTGGGTCTCTGCAACGACTCACTCTGCTTATGTATCACCTGGTATCAGGCCTGACTTACCTATTAGAGCAGGTATAGTGCCCAGGATTCATGAAAAAAAAATTTAATTTCTTTTAAAATCAGAAGCAAGAACAAAATGAACTTTTACGTCAAAGTATATGGTATTAATATATGCATTGTTATACCAACACAGTTATAAGACATAATCTTTTTTATAGAGGAATGTTGTTGTTAGGTGCCATCAAGTCAAGTCTGACTCATAGTGACCCTAAGTACAACAGAATGAAACACTGTCATGCCTGTCATTATGTCAGTGCTTCTCTGCTTTTCATAGGGTTTTCAATGGATGATTGTTTCAGGATTGTTTTGGAGAGGGCTGCCAGGTCCTTCTCCCCTGTTAGGGATAGAACCCAGCACCTCAGAGCATGCAGAGCAGCACTGTATGAACTGAGTTCAACTCCAGCCCCTTATGAAGGAAGGAGCCCACAGAAGTCCCTTAAAATATTTTTGGACTTGTCAAAAAACCATTAATAATGATCTTGTCTCAATATTCCTGGTCAGTGAGTTCACTGTGGCAGAATAATAGAACCATGAATTAAAAGTATTGTATATAATCCAGGTTGGTGGCATTAATCTAAGCTATGAAGATTGGTAGGTAAATTTGGTAGATCCTCATCCCTATTTTCCTCCTGGAAATTCACAAGTAAAGGCTCTTAGTTGCTCTGCTAGACATTGTGGCAAATGCCTATAACCCCAGCAGCTCAGGAGGCTGAGGCAGGAGGATTGTGAGTTCGAGGCCAGAGGCAGCCTCAGCAACTTAGTGAGACCCTGTCTCAAAGTAAAAATAATATTTAAAAAATGGCTGAGGTGCAGCTCAGAGGTAGAGCACTTGCCTAGCAAGCATGAGGCCCTGAGTTCAACTCCTGGTACTAAAGAAAAAAAAAAAAAGAGAGAGAGAGAGAGAGAGAGAGAGAGAGAGAGAGAGAGAGAAAAGAAAAAGGGTCATAATAGTTTTGCAATTTATAAACTAACACCTCTACAGTTTTGTTTACTGCAGAATTTTCCAGATTTCTTTGACCCTGGAACCTTTTTCTCCTACACATAATGATTGCTATCTTCCCCTAGAAACAGTGATCCATTGAAGAACTTTGGAAAAACCTGACTTCCTGTTGTATTAAGGCTCAACATTGATCATGAAACTCTGTAGCTGAAATCTATCTAGCGCTTTTTAAGAGCAGACTATATAGAAGCATAAGGAATCATTCGCTGTTCTGTGCACCTAGAATTAAAATGCATGCCAGACACTCCTTGAGGTGCATTCTAACAACATAGCCCTAACCTATCTGCTTGGCAAGAAAATGTTGTTGTTGCCCAAGTTTCAGATTTATGCTACACAGCTCAGTGACACCTATTTCAATTCTGTTTCCTTGATAGGTTTGCAGCAGTGTGCAGATGAAAATAATTCCCCAATGACAAAGAAGAGTGGAAAGCTGCTTCCCTGAATCCCACAACATGTTATTCTTTAACCTATCAGACCTTATTAAGAGTGTTTTAAAATCTGTCAGCTCTCCAAAGATTTCTCTAGTAACAGATTTCTTGGTTCCATCTCAGTTCCTGCAGTTCTCATAACCACAGCCTGTTCAATTTAGGAGTGCTCAGCTGCTGAATGCTGAAATTAAAATGTGCTTTCAAAACCCAATCCATAGCAAAACTGACCTAACCTAGAAGCATCTTCACAGTCAGATTCAATAAAAGATACCAGTTTGATGTAGGAGGCAGAAGACAGATAAATTTCTCTGAGGAATAAAGAAATAGAAAATATGGGGTTTTTAAAAAAAGTTAATGCTGACTAATGTCCCTTTTTTAAAAGTCAGTTTTCTGTTTTACACAAAATATCAAAGTTCCCAAGTTCTTTCTTTTCAACTTCCAGAAAGTTCATCCATTGGGAATATGATCTTTATTTCCTTTTCTGGAAGCACAGTATTTTCAAACACATGCATTTCTCACCTGGGAGAATCTTACATAATTTCTGGTTCAATGGAAATCATCAAATCTAGCTGATCATAATATTTTTTATAATTAGGAAGCAAAACTATTTTTTAAAAGGAGAAGAAAAACCCACCTACTCATTTAACTACACACTCAACTTTTAGAAGATAATTTAATTCCCTGAACACATGTATGTAGCAAAACAAATGACAATAGCCAAAACATTTGACCAAGCTCTCCTTTGTGTATCTTTTGTCACAACCATTATACGTCATCACTGAAGTTATTTGTTTACAGGTCTGCCTGACTTTCTTAAAGGAGAAAAGTCCTTGAGCATAGAACTCATGATATTTGGCTTGCGCTCTCAAATGCCTACCACAGTGGCTAGTAGGAGATTTAGTGAAGTTTGTGGAATGAAGATCCAACATTTAGTAGCTTTTTTTTAACAGTATAATCTACAGGAAATGTTCGATATAATCATGATTGTTAATAATATTTGTTATTGTTCCTCCTGAGTGTTGATACTGTGAAAGCATTTGGAAAAACTCCCAAGAAATAGTGCTTAAATGAAATAAAACATCAGAAGATCTCACTTATGACATGTGTGTGCGCATACGCATGAGAGAGCGCGAGCGAGAGCAAGAGCAAGAGCGAGAGGGAGAGAGTTAGAAGAATCCCCCTTGGTTGACAGTGGAGATGAAGATCTGATAAAATTGCTCACTTCTTCATTTACTATTAAAGCCTTACATGAGCCCCTTATTTTTGAGTCAATTGCTGTTGTTAGGTGCCCTGGAGTCAGCTCTGACTCATAACGATCCTCATAGGGTTTTCAATGGCTGATTGCTTCGGGGGTGGATTGCCACATCCTTCTCTCATTTTAAGTCAATAGACATATCCATAACTTTTTCAGCCACTATTGGATACTAATAAAAATAGTAACAAAGGAAAGGGAAATCATTTTAAAGGCAAATCATTTTGATAATGTTTTGAATGATCTAATGGAGTTATTAGAAACAGTAAATGTATCCTTCAGCCAGTAATATTTGATGAGTACTTCCTAGATGTTCCATAATATGTTAGATGTTTGGTAGAGGAAATATCAAGGGGATATAATTGACCTTGGGCCACTTATCTTTCAGGGCTCATGAACAACTTGGGGAGGTGATACCAACCTACCTGAAAGAGAATATCTAACAGAAAATAGGAATAGAGCTGTAATGTTAAATCAGCTACCATATATCAGTGCTATTCTAGAAACAGCATCAAGGTGGTCTTCTGCCAAAAATGAACAGTGATAGCTTTTTTCCTTTTTTGATCTATAAACCAGTAAGAGAAAAAAATGTTTTTTGAATTAGCTCATTTTTATATTTTTATCCTACATCTTCCTTAAGCCCCTTTCCTTTGTTACAATTTTTATTAGTTTCCAGTAGTGGCTGAAAAAATTATGAATATGTCTGTTAACTTATGATGGGAGAAGAATGTGGAAATCCACTCCCAAAGCAATCAGGCATTGAAAACGCTATGAGGGTCTCTATGAGTCTGACCTGACTCCATGGTACCTAACAACAGCAATTGACTCAAAAGTAAGGAGTTTACTATTATTTATAAAATGGCAAAAAAATATATATCTGAAGCAAACACATACTGAGGAAAACCAAGAAATTGCTGAGCAATTAATTTTATGACTTCTTATTTTCAAGGAAACATACTCCTGATTGTCATGTTATATTTTATGTAGAAACACAAAGTCATATTTTCTTCTGCTATAATTGTCACTGGTTTGTAAAATGAATTAAATATGTCAATATTTTATAGTGTTCCAACCAGATGGCCATAATATTCAGGTCTTTTACTACTGAAATAAATTTGGAAATAACCAAGTATCTAAGCAAGTATTAAACAGAATGAGCAACACATTTTATTAATTTTTCTCTATTTATATCCCAATGTCCCATAGAGACTTCGAGGCTGCTAGGACTACAAACAAATGTTCAGACAAAAAAGTAAATCAATGAGAGCTGTATTATTCTGAAAATGGTTTCTTGAAGTATGTGGTGTTTGAAATAAGCCTTAAAGGATTAATCAAATTTAGAAAAATGCCTTAGAAATACACAGAGTCTCAACAGTTATTTTTAATGGCGTCTGGTAGTAATGTCCTCAATTTTTTACAGCCACAATTTTAATAATCTTATTTTTTTTCAAATTAAGTCTCTGTACACATTATTAAAAACTTTTTTAAAACTATCAGAACTTATGAAGAGGAAAATAACCCTACTATTCTGGTGAACTATTACTGTCTTAACATTTTGATAAACTTTATTTTATGCATTTTTTTAAAGTTGTGGTCATATATCTATACAATTTTGTAACTGGGCTTTTTCAGTTAAGGTGTGAACTAAATTTGTTTCATGTTATTAAAAAAATCCTACAGAAATAGTATCTTTAACGTCTAGATAGATTCCACTGTAAAGATACCAGTCACCAGTTCACTTACACCTGTATGTTTAAGTTAAAGTTTCTATTTTATTATTATACGCCTAGATGTTTTTTTTTTTGTTTGTTTTTGTTTTCTCTCTGTCCATTTCCCTCTTCTTGTGGTATCCAGATCTTGCTGCCACTTTATCCCCAGTTGGCCTTGTGATTTGGGGAGCATTGATCCAGCTGCAGGCTGGGAGCTGATAGGATTAAGTTAGTTCATGTAGGGGATGGGCTCATGTATAGGCAAAAAAAAAAAAAAAAAGTTTTTTTAAAGGCAATATGTTCTGAGCACTGTGGCATTGGCTGTAATCCCAGCAACTCGAGAGGTGAAGAGAGGCGGGAGGATTGCATGTTGGAGGCCAGAGGCAGCCTGAGCAACACTCTGTCTTAAAATAAAAAAGGAGGAGGGGGTGCTGGAGGTGCGGCTCAGTGATGGAGTGCTTGCCTGTCATGTGCAAGGCCCTGGTTCTCAACTCTTAGTACTGCAAAAACAAATGAGCAGGCAATGTGAATGGGTAATATGTTCTCATGAAACTCTTTACCTAAAAACTTCAGTTCAGAGGTA
>VMDO01003528.1:88631-111615 GCA_007922755.1 Pedetes capensis
AAGTGAAGTAAGAATTGGTAATATAAAAGGAAATTTGTTGATGTTTAGTATGTCTACATTTCTTAATTATATATTTCATTCATACACTTTAAATCCTATGGGAAAAAATGGCTATTGTGTATATTAGATAGGATCCTGAACTATCAAATATTTGCAGAACTGAAATTGAGAAAAACTCCATTACCAAAGGTTATTGGGTATTTGTCCCACATACAATCTTAGTTTTTATAATTTTTCAGTATGAAGCAAAATTGGAGTTTATTAAGAAAAGAGTTTAATATAGATTTAAGTACAGACGTTGAGAGAGAGAGACAGAGAGAGAGAGAGAGAATGAATGAATGAAGGTAAGGACCGTTGAACACACTCCAGGGATGGGTGTGGGCTTCTCAAGAGAGAGAGTTGGACAACCTCAGCTCTTTAGATTCAAACTCAAGCTGAGCACTGTGGCACACATCTCTAATCATAGCAACCTAGAAGACTGAGGCAGGAGGATCACACGTTTGAGGCCAGAGGCATCCTGTGCAACTTAGCAAGAGCCTACTTCCAAATAAAAAAATTAAAAATGGGCCGGGGGTGCAGCCCACTAGTAAAATACTTACAAAGTGTGTGTGAGGCCTTGGGTTCAACCCCCCAAATACCACACACATACACACACACACAAACACACACACACATACAAAAGGATGCAAACTCAAGGACTGAGATAGAAAGAAGGTAATCACTGAAGACCTCTAAATCAAGGAAAATTATCCACTGATATCGGAAGAAGCACGTCCAATTTTAGCTATCTGGAACTACATCAAAAGTCAAAAGATATAGTCATACTCATGTGGAATTTGAAGGAAGTTAGTGAATCCTGGAATCTTGAGGTCTTTGCTGACAAAAAGAAGCCTACATAAATAAAAGTTCATTGATCTCTGTCCTCTTACCAAGTGACAAAGAGTGCTTGTACCAGTAAAATACACTTGTAGGTACAGGGCAGACTGATGTAGCGTGGGACCTTAGGGATGGCAATTAAAGAAGGTTGGTTATCTACGAGCTGGTGAGAGACATACTTGAGTTGGCCTGTAACATGAGGCTTTAAATTGACATGAACGGAGACTTCTGACCCATATACAATAGTGGATGAGGCTTTAATTTAGACCCAAGTCACTTGGCACACTGTCTATAGTATTGTTACACACTTCAATGGCAGGCAGTTTGCCAGTATTTTATATACTGCCTTTTGAAACAATGAAGAGGAGTTTTGACTTTTGTTAATGGCATTGGTGGATATAAATATTTGAAGTGCCTTCTAAGAATATCTACAATAAAGTAGAAAAATGCCAATAAAGTAGTCTGGGAAGCCTGTAAATAGAATAGAATAAGATCAGCTGGGTGTGGTGGCACATGCCTGTAACCCATAGGCTGAGGCAGGAGGATCAATGCAAGTTTAAGGGCAGCCTGGTCTACATAGCAAGTTCTAGGATAGCCCAGGCTACGTTGTGAGAAACTGTCTCAAGAAAAAAAAAAAAAAAAGAATAGAATAGAATGAGATCAAAGGAAGGGTAAGACCTAGACAATAATGCCATATGGGTCTACCCATTTCCTACAACAATCTGCAAATATGGTTTTCAGTTTCCTGCAAACCAAAACACAAAGAGGAACAGGAGCACTTAAAATACTGGTCAGAAAAAATAAGGACATCTATGTTTTCACTGGGAAGGAGCAGATTTCAAATAAATATTTGATAAACAATTATCAATACAGTAATATTAGCAATATGAATAGCAGAGACACTGTCAAATATAATGCTGGAAAATGAGCCCCCAGGCTGGAAGGCATTCAAGAAATAACTGAGGAAAAGTTGTCTCCTCAAAGTAGAGTTGACCTTAATGACAGAAATGGAGTAAAGTCCCAGGGACCTCCTTTTGGTGATGTGGCATGACTCAAAAATGAGAAAAAATACAGTGGTTACAACATTTGGCTCAAACATAAAAAATCATGTGCATAATACACTATTGGGTAGTGTTTCATTCTGTTTCATGTAGGGTTGTTATAAGTTGGATCTGACTCAACAGCACCCAACAAACAAACAATATTAGCAAGGTTATTAGCAAAGTAATTTTCACGTACTTTCTTTAATCTGCATGAAAACCCTGTGATGTAGGCTGAGGCAGGAGGACTGACATGAGTTCAAGGCCAGCTTGTTCCACGTAGTGGATTCCAGGACAGTCCAGGCTACACAGCAAGACCCTGTCTCAAAGAGAGATAGGCAAGAGAGAGAGGGGAGAGAGAGAGAGGGAGGGAGAGGAGGAGGAGGAGAAGCAGAAGGAGGAGGAGGAGGAGGAGAAGGGAAGGGAAGGGTTGGGAAGGGAAGAGAAAACCCTGTGATATAAGATTTGAGGATAAGATATTACTAAAGCAGTAATGATCTCTCACTCATGCATCTAGGAACCCTCATTTATTGGGGACATGACACAACAAGTAGAAGAAAAGCTGAAAAATCTCAGAGATGACCAATGACCCAAGGATATGCATAGAAACGAGCCTCTCACCCAGGACCTATATCTTTTTATTTAACCTAAAATTCTAATGAGTTAGCTAACTTCCTTCTTAAAACCACAGTGAATTGAAAGTAAGAAAATAGAAACTATTACAGAGAAGCCCTCTGAAAGCCCCCCAGAATCACCACCTGTGAAAGCAGAGGCAAGAAACACTCACAAAGTAGGACAAACAGGGTTGAGTCACAGCTCAGATTTTCCCTGCCCTGGACACTGACCCTCCACTGAACCAGCATCTCACACAGTTGCCTCAGACACCATTCAGGAACAGAAATGGAATCCCGCCTGCCCACTCCCAACTGTTAAAATCATTCAGTGCATGGGCATGGTGGTGCATGTCTGTAATCCCAGCACTCAGGAAGCAGAGGCAGGAGGACCACCATAGGTTCAAAGCCAGCCTGGTCTACACAGCAAGTTCCAGGCCAGCCAGGGACACAGAGTGAGACCCTGTCTCAAAATGATGACAACAACAACAACAACAACAACAACAAAAAAAAAAACCCAAAACAAGAAACAAATAAAAAACAAACAAACAAAATCCTTTAGTGCCTTTCTAGCCCCATGAGATAAAATCCTTATTTAAAAGGGTCTGTAGGGGCTCCTTTGGGGCTGGGATTTAGCTCAGTTGGTAGAGCGCTGCGCTGCAGTCTCTGAGGTCCCGAGTTCAATTCCCAGCACCGCAAAAATGGGAGAAGGGCCTGGCAATCCACTCCCAAGGCAATCCTGAAACAGCCATTGAAAACCCTATGAGGGTCGCTATGAGTCGGATACCGACTCTATGGCACCTAACAACAACAAGTAGGGGCTCCTGAAGGTTCTGGCTGCTGCGTGCTTCCAGGCCTCCTCTCTCATGTCATCCTCACCTGCTTGGGCCTTTTCACCTTTCTTTCTCTCTACCTGGAAGTGCCTCACTGCTGCCTCTGGTGGACAACCAGAAATGTCATTTGTGCAGGAAGCTTTATCTAGTCCTAGAGTCTAAATTCTCCCACACCTCTGTCAATTTGCAGCACTGTGGGGGCTTGCATGTTGGGACGAGGGTGAAAGCTATGTCACCGGTATCCCAGATACCCGCAGGGTCACCTATGGCGAACAGGTTTCAGCTGAGCTTCCAGACTAAGACAGACTAGGGAGTAGGACCTGGTGTACCACTACTGAAACAACTAGCCACTGAAAACACTACGAATAGCAAAGAAACAGTGTCAGATATAGTGCCAGAAAATGAGCCCCCCAGGTTGGAAGGCACTCAAAAGACTACTGGGGAAGAATTGCCTCCTCAAAGTAGAGTCTACCCTGATGACAGAAATGGAGTAAGTGCCAGGGACCTCCGTTTGCTTACGTGACATGACTCAAAATGAGGAAAAACAACTGTAAACATCCATTAATTATTAGAACATGGAATGTATGCAGTATGAATCTAGGAAAATTAGAAGTTGTTAAAAAAGAAATGGAGCGCATAAACATTGACATTCTAGGCATCAGTGAACTAACATGGACCAGCATGGGGCATTTTGAGTAGTAATCGTATGGTTTACTATGCTGGGCATGACAAACTAAAGAGAAATGGGGTTCCATTCATCATCAAAAAAGACATCTCAAGATCTGTCCTGAAACACAATGCTGTCAGTGATAGAGTAATATCCATACACCTACAAGGAAGGCCAGTTAATATGACTATTACTCAAATTTATGCACCCAACACTAAGGCCACAAATGAAGAAAGGGAAGACTTTTATCAGCTTCTGCAATCTGAAATAGATCAAACATGCAATCAAGACATACTGATAATCACTGGTGACTGGAATGCAAAGGTTGGAAACAAACAAGATTGCTCAAGATTGGAAAATATGGTCTTGGTGACAGAAACAATGCTGGAGATTGCATGATAGAATTTTGTCAGACCAATGACCTTTTCATAGCAAATATATTTTTTCACCAACATAAATGGTGATTATACACATAGACTTCACCAGATGGAACATACAGGAGCCAAACTGATTACATTTGTGGAAAGAAATGATGGAAAAGCTCCATATCAAATGTCAAAACAAGACCAAATGCTGATTGTGAATCAGACCATCAACTTCTCATATTCAAGTTCAAACTGAAACTGAAGAAAATTAGAACAAGTGTACCAGAGCCAAGGTATGACCTTGAGTATATTCCCCCTGAGTTTAGAGACCACCTCAAGAACAGATTTAATGCATTAGACACAAGTGATAGAAGATGAGAAGAGTTGTGGCAGGACATCAAAGATATTCATGAAGAAAGCAAAAAGTTATCAAAAAGACAGGAAAAAAAGAAAAGACCAAATTACATGTCAAAAGATACTCTGGAACTTGCCCTTGAACATCTAGCAGCTAAAGTAAAAGGAAGACATGATGAAGTTAAGGAACTAAACAGATTTCAAAAGGTAGCTCAAGAAGACAAAAACAAATATTATAATGACATGTACAAAGAGCTTGAGGCAGAAAACCAAAAGGGAAGAACATGCTCTGTTTTTCTCAAGCTTAAGGAAGTGAATAAAAAATTCAAGCCTTGAGTGGCAATAATGAAAGATTCTACAGTGAAAATATTAAATGATGCAGGAAACATCAAAATAAGATGGAAAGAATACACAGAATCACTATACAAAAAAGAATTGATAGATGACCAACCATTTCAAGAGGTTGCATATGAAGAGGAACCAAAGGCATTGAAGGACGAAGTAGAAGCTGCCTTGAGGGAACTGGCACAACACACGACTCCAGGAATTGATGGAATACCAACTTCAATACCAATACCTGTTTCAACAAACAGATGCAGCACTGGAGATGCTAACATGTTTATGCCAACAGATTTGGAAAACAGCCTGTTCCCAAAAAGAGGGATCCAATTGAATGTGGAAACTATTGAACAATTTCATTAATATCATACACATGTAAAATTTTACTAAAGATCATTCAAAAGTGACTGCAGCAATATATAGATTTGGAACTGCTAGAAAATCAAGCTGGATTCAGAAGAGGGCGAGGAACCAGGGACATCATTGCTGATGTCAGGTGGACATTAGCCAAAAGCAGAGAATGTCAGAAAGATGTGTATCTATGCTTTGTTGACTATGCAAAGGCATTTGACTGTGTGGATCAGAACAAATTATAGACAACACTGTGAAGAATGGGAATACCAGAGCACCTAACTGTACCCATGAGGAATCTGTATATGGATCAGGAGGCAGTCGTTCAAACAGAACAAGGAAACACTGCTTGGTTTAAAATCAAGAAAGGTGTGTGTCTTTTCACCATATCTTTTTAATTTCCATGCTGAGCAAATAATCTGAGAAGCTGGACTTTTTGAAGAAGAACATGGCACCAGGATTGGAGGAAGACTCATTAACAACCTGTGTTATGCAGATAACACAACTCTGCTTGCTTAAAGTGAAGAGGATTTAAAACATTTACTGCTGAAGATCAAAGAACATAGCCTTCAGTACAGATTGCAACTAAACATCCACCAAACAAAAATCCTTATATCTGCATCAGTATGCGACTTTACAATAAATGGAGAAAAGATTGAGGTTGTCCTTGATTTTGCTTTACTTGGTTCTATAATCAACCCCCATGGAAGTAGCAGTCAAGAAATCAAAAGATGCATTGCTTTGGGAAAAGCTGTGGCAAAAGATCTCTTTTTAGAATATTGAAAAGTAAAGATGTCACATTGAAGATGAAGGTGAGCCTGATTCATGCCATGGTATTTTCTGTCACATCATATGGTTGTGAATGCTGGACATTGAACAAGGGAGACCGGAGAAGAATTGATGCTTTTGAATTATGGTGCTGGAGATGAGTATTGAATATACCATGGACTGCCAAAAGAACCAACAGATCTGTCCTAGAAGTGCAGCAGAGTGCTCCTTGGAAGCAAGGATGGCTTGATTGCAGTCTTATATATTTTGGAACATGTTGTGGGTAGGGGCCAATTCCTGGAGAAAGACATTATGTTTGGGAGAGTGGCAGGTCAATGGAAAAAAGGCAAAATCCTCCACCAGATGGATTGACACAGTATCTGCAACAATGGGCCTAGACATAAATAAGAATGTGTGCCTGGCCCAGAATCAGGGAGTGTTTCCTTCTGCCATATAGGGTCACTAAGAGTCAGACTCACTAGACAGCACCTAACAGCAACAACAGAGTTTAGATTAGGTTTCCTGAACCAACTTTAGCACCTCTGCATTTGAAAACATATCACAGTTGCTCTTAGCCTGACTGATTAATATTTCCTCCAGTGTATTGTGAGCTCCCAAGGAACAAGGACATCTGGCCCCTATATATGGTGAATACTTACCGGGGGGAAAAAAAAAAGTAATGTCACGTACAAGAATCTTTCTGCTAAATGATATTCCAACTTTAGTAAAAGATGTTTGGGAGAGGAAAGATGTTATTGTATTATTAAAGCAAGGAAATTCATTATGGAGTAGAATACAAATTTTATATGAATTTTAAAGCTAAACAAGACTTCCAGAATGCTTCAGGCTACACCCCCTGATTTTCCTAGAGGCATTCTTCTTAATATGGACACACTGTGTGGCAAAAGATCCATCTCCCAAGGGATTTTGATGAGCAAGCCTTATCTTCATTGTAGTAAATGAAAATGTGTACGAAAAAGGCTTTGCAAATACACTAATTATTATTGAGAAAGCTGTCCCGAAGAGGGAGAACGATTTAGCTATTACGTGGCCAATTACAGGTGAGGCTGGCGCCAGTACCCAGGCCTCCTGGGGCTTGTCCAGCACAATGCTTTTCATTAAGGCGCAGCACCTGCCGCCTGCTACAAAGGGTCTCCGCCCTCCGAGCTAGGAGCCATGTCTGGAGAGGATGGTTTATGCCAGGCTCGGAGACACTTCAAGTTCCGATCCATCAGAACTGAGAGGCCGACAGCAAGACCACGCCCAGCATTTCCAGGCCACATCATCCAGGGCTTTCTGCTCCTCCGGGGCGGGGAGACCAGGTAGATCCCCTGGAGGGCTGCAAACCCGGCCAGCTTCGCTCCCGCCCGAACCCGCGCGGCTCTCCCCCTAGCGGTGAAAACTTGGGAGTGCAGCGCTTTGGAGAGACGCAGTCAATCCTTTTTTTGGAAGTGCGGGCAGGATTTCAGGGGCCTGGGAAGCGCGAAAGCTCGGGAGTTGTAGCTAAGGAGAGAGGGACACGCCCCAGGAGTCCACGCAGCGTCCCAGCTCCGTGGCCTTGCGGTGTGGCCAGGTCTCACGCGCAGAGGTTGGCTACAGCTGCTAATCAGGAGCCCGGGGGTCCCCTTAGGCTGCCGGGGGGAGGGTGGCGGTCGCTGTCAGTCCCTCGGGGACGCAGCGGCGCTTTCCATCGGCGCTTCCCCGCAGACTCGGGCGGCGCCGCCTGACAGGCGCGGGCACCCCACACACCCATCCCTACAGGAGCCAGGGTGCAGCGGCCGCCGGCCCGCGCAGGACCCGGGCGCCGCCTCGGGCTCGCGCGCCGCGCGTTCTCGCAAGTGGGCGTGGGAGGCAGGGGCGCCACCAGCGCGCGGCGCGCGCGCTCCGCCCCCCCCCCCCGCGCGCTCCCTCGCAGGCGGGCCGGCCCGGCCCCGGCGCGCGTCACGCGGGGCGAGCGCGCGGGAGGGCGGGCGGGAGGGAGGGGAGCAGGGGGTGGGGCCGCGGGACCGGAGGGGCCCGAGCGGCGGCTGCGGAGCCCGAGCCGGAGCTGGGCGAGGGCGGCTGCGATCCTGGCGACGGCGGCGGCGGCGGCGGCGGCAGCAGCAGCGGCAGCGGGAGAAGATGGTGGCTCTGGAGGTAGGAGCGGCTGGAGCGGAGCTTTATTTCCAGGCTTGGCACCATCGCTGTCATTAGCGCCGCCGGCTCCCGCGGGCCCGCGGACCCAGCTGTCAGGCAAGGTACCACTGCCCGGAGGGGTGGGTGATTAGGGGGTGCCCGGCGCTGATGCTGTCCGGAGCAGAGCCCTGGTCCTCGTCGAAGGGCGCTCCTGGGTGCAAGAGGACCTGTGTGGAACAATAGTGTGGATGAGCAGGGACAGCGGGCGACATCCAGGGGCCAATGCCTTTAGCCAGCGCGAGGCGGGGGAAGGGTGTGTGAGGAGAGAGATGCTTGGCGTCCGGTGCGCGCTGAGTTACCGGGCTGTGGGAGCAGCAAATGGGCCTGATGACAGTCATGGCAGGAGTGTGTGTGTGTGTGTGTGTGTGTGTGTGTGAATGGTACAGCAGAGGGGATGGGGGCGGTGGACCCGAAGTGCTGGGGGATGACATTTCCAGGAATCCCCGCTAGGATCCCTCATCTCTAGGCTGACTCTCCAGGAGAAAGAATGTGATGGAAACGGGGAGGTAGGCAGGATGCGCTTGGAGTGTGAAGTGAGGAAGGAGGCAGTGGGGTAAGGGCGGGTTTATAAAATCCCGTATAAGTGTGTGTACGCGTGTGATTGTAACCACGCTCCCCATAGTGCACCCCAAATCCAGAGATCTGCCTGTGTCTGACTCGATACCACCAGCGAACACTGTGGGACAGTGTTTGTTATTTTGACCCTGCAACTCTGAGTACAGTGTCTGTTCTCTCTGCTGGGTGTAGGGATTCTAGCTTCCCCTTTCTCTGGCCTCGTGACATGGGGATGTGAAAGTGGGCATGTCGCTTTGAGGCACATGGCAGAGAAATAGGATAATGGTTACACCTTCTGGGACTGCTGGTGTCCCCAGTGTGGAAGGGAGCTTCTATCCTAACACTGCTCAGCCCCGGTTCTGTAAGGATCGTTGGACTGCCTGACTCTGCAGTTTCCATTGTTTATCTCTTGTCTAACCTGAAGAGAAGGGTCCTCAACAGTCACCTTTCCCACAACTTGGAATGCCAATTAGACCTTCTCCTTCCACATTTAATTAAACACTGGAAGCCTTATGGCTGAAGGATGAGTAGTCTTTGTGTTGGTTCTTTTAGAATGAGGTCTGGAGGTTGTGTATAGAGAGATGGGGTGGTTAAAAAGAAGAAATAGGGGCTTAAAGAAGAAGAAAATAGAGAAAGATCACACTGAGAAATGTTTGGTGTCCGGTTGGTCAACATCACACAGCCAGGGTGTTTTCCTTAGGAAATGGGATACTTTATTTCTACTGCAGGTAATATCCACTCTCCCAGCTTTCACAATGGCTAGGTGGTGCCGAGTATCATTCAGACACTGAAATCTCCTAGGACCCATGGTGAGGGGATCTTGGATCTGTAAAGTCCTTGCTTTCTTACCTGATACAGCCCACTTGTAGGAAATTTAGTAAATGTCAGGCTCCCAAGCTGTGTCTATGAACCAGGGTACAGAAAAGTATCTAGAGTCTATAGCTGTGTAATTGTCTGTGCATGATAAAGATAGGCTTGTGTAGGGTTAGGAAGAGAGATAGGAAGGGAGATGGCATATTCAAATGTGTGTCCACTGCAGTTTGACTCTCTCATGGCTATATTTCTCCTGCAGTATTCATAGAATGGATGCTCCTTTACACTTAATGTCTTGATACTTCTTTATTAAAATAGTGTATGACTAGATTAACCTGCTCAGAACACTTTTTAGTCATAACACCTAAAATTCTACTGCATTGCTGTCAGAATCCAAACTGGCTTCCCTGATACCCTTTGAAAAGCCTGTACCAGTCATGGATATATAAGTACATGTACAACACATTGAAACCAAAGGTTTCTTTTTTCTTTTAAAAAAATTTTTTTGGCAAAGATTGCATAACGTAATTGTTACATTGGAAACAATAAATCTAGACCTATCCACATATGCTTTTTTCTTCCTATTTATCTTCTCTTAATTAATGATGATATATAGAACAGCTGCTTTGGAAGCCATCAACATAAAGTAAATTTTCCCATGTCCTTCAAGTCAGCCTTCTGAAATTTTAATGTGAGGTTACTGGATCTCATCCAAGATTTAAGGATAGATTTATAAAAATGAATTTTGAATCTTAGTTCTTTACTCTCTTATTGGTTCTGCCAAATCTCTTTCTGAGAAAAGTACTTATGGAATTTAAAAGCAATTCTAAGAGGTTTTGGGTTTTTTTAAAAAGCCATCATCTTTATATTTGCGAGTAAAGCCAGAGATGTAAATCTCTTATAAGAAAGTTTAAGATATTAGGAATCACCAAGGTTTCTAACCTGTTTAGAGAAAGAGGAATTATACAGCAGCACTAATGATGACTCCAGAATTAGTTATTTCCTTTCTAATGTAAATGAGAAATTTTTTAGAACGTCATGCCTGGCTTTTCTAAAGATCGGACTGGTGAGGTTAATTATACAGCTTGCATCTGTAATTCAGTCTGGTAAACAGTTGTACTTTGGTGGACCCTGCAGCGAGCTCTTTGTTTTGCATGGATGCCTTTTCTTCACTTAAAGTAGCATTAATGCTTTTCTTTTCCATCATTGAGCCTCTTTTAAAAAGTTTATTTTTTTCAGAAGACTTGGAAGTAAAAGACATTTGAAAATGGACCTGTGAGGCCAAAAGAAATAAACTATGGTACCACCAGGAAACAGGGCTTTTAGCCTACATGGAGCAAGCAATTGAGAGAAGGGCAAGTAGTGAAAACAGACCTCCTTTTCATTAAGTGGGTGGTGAAGGAAGAGAGAGTGATATTTCAAAAGAATGGCATAGTGTAGGGAGAGAGATGTGCTTAGTATAGGAAGACTGGAACCTATTTTATTAGCTGAGGATAAGAATACTTGAGAGGATGAGAGATTGAAAATGTAAGGGATGGGGCTACATCGATGAAGTCTTCAAGAAAATGAGAGGGTACTGGGGGCAAGGCAGGAAGTAAAAATACGAAGATTTTCAAAAAGATTCTTTATCTTTAATAACAAAATTGGCTTTTCCAGTGAAATGTCGATTTTTCAAAAGAAAATCAAATATAGCACCTAACCTAACACCACACCCGTAAATACTCAATATATATTTGTCACATGAATATATAAATAATTTATTTTAGTAAGCTAGGTATAGTACCTACTATCTATTTGAAATTTCAGGACTTATTTATACAGTGGACATCAGACAAGTTACCTTCTCTGGCCTGTACAAATTTATAATAATATTAAAGCTTATCATACCTGCTGCATAGGTTGACACTTGAACAACCACCAAAAAAAGAACATTCTTTTTTTCTTTTAAATAATTTTGTATGCTTTACACCCTTGAATTATGGGATTGTGTCATGATTCCAGATGAGTTTATGGAACTTCAACTGTGCTAATTGATGATATTGAGGTGCTAATGATGAAATTTATTTGTTCTTTCAACACATATTTATTGAACACCTTCTCTGGTTCAGACACCATTCTAGGTGCAAGGAGTGGGGAGAGAGGGGGCAGTCCCTCATATAACACAGATTTTTAGTGGAAGGAGACTAGAAATAAATAAGCAAATACGTGGTATATATAAAGAAGGATAAATGAGGGAAGGCAATAGAGCAGGAGAATGTGGGGAAGTGATGTTATTTATATAGGGAGGTTGGGGGAGGCCTAAAGCAGAGAGAGGGAAAGGATGTGAAGGAGTGAGCCATGCAGGTCTTTGAGGGAAGGGTTTTCTAGGCAGAGTGAGGGCCTGAGGTAGGAACGTGTTTGGCACAATCAAGGGACATCAGGGAAGCATCCTTGGGTTTCTTGGTTCGGCTGGACATGTGGTATCACACCTGGTAAATAGAGCACCTAGAGAAGGCATAAGTTGTTTTGTTTGTTACTGAATCTGTCACCCATTAGGATGATTTGGGCTGACCTGTGAGGCAGCATTGGGTTTAGAAAAAGATGGTTATTCTTAACCAAACATATTAAAGCTAGAAAACATGAAGAGTGACTCTGGGTAGTGATGAAGTACTAGTCCATTGTAATTAATCCCTCTCTTTGGAACTTCCCTATCATATTTTCTTCTGAATCTTCTTAAACTATAAGATTCTTGGGCTGGGGATGCAGTTCAGTTGTAGATCGCTTGCCTAACATGTTCAAGGTACTGGTTTGGACACCCCCATCACCACAAAAGAAAAAATTGGAATTCCTTTCTTCCTCCAAATTTCATGTTCCATTCTCAAGTGCAAGGTCCTGGAGGCTAGAGCTCTGTTTTGGCCTTCTCAGTATACCTTACAACACACAGAAAACCTCTTTGCACTAATAAGAGATCATTAAGTACTGACTGAAAGAAATGGATACACATTTCCAAACATGTCAGTAATTATATGTAAAGAATAATGGTGAACCTCTTTTTCCACAACTTCTACAAACAGCTATTTTCCAAAGAGAACACAAAAAATGCCACATAATGCTGAAGTGCTTTAGGCATGTAGACCCCGAAACAAAGACTTGGGTCCAGATAGTTTATTTGGGAGGCAAGCCCAAGAAGCACAAGTGGCAGAGTAAAGAAAGTAAGACAGCTGGGGGAAAAATTGCCAGTCAGAGGTGGGTTAGTGAGCAGGCCACCACTGTGAGCAGTTAAGGCTCAACTCTGCTGGTATCCCATAAACTACATCATAGAATTGTCCACCAAGCAGCAGGGAAACTAGGATGTTTTCCCACCACTTACAGCCCCCAGCATTTTAGAGCTGCTGATATTAGGCTGAGCAAGCTCGAGAGGCACTGGGGGAAGACCCTAGGGAGAGAAACAGAGGGGAAAGGCTGGCTGGAGTAGGAAGCTGCCACCATGTGGGAACTGTCAATCAAAGCTATATGTGAACTCGGAAGGGGACTGAGGGGACATGGGACCTCTATTCCACATGGCACTGAGACATAATAAAGTTTTTGACAGATAAGAATTGGTTTGACAGCAGTTATTGGTACTTTAATCCAGGGATTTTAATGTACTGCCACAACAGCCTGCAGTTCAGTTCACTCACAAGCTAGCTATTGACAACCCTCAGTTATCTGAAATGTAGATTATCCCTATATTAAGAAGTGGCTCCTAATTTTTTAACAAGAAGGTTTTTACAGAGGTTATAGGCCAATGTGAATGTGTGCATTCTAGAAATGTAGACAATAGTGAAATGTCTACTCACATTTAATTTATCAATTTCTTGTATATTTTTTAAAATCACATATAACATGAATCATTTAGGAATACAACATTTACTCTCACATGTTATGAAATAAATATTTCACATAGTTTGACTTCAGATCCCATCATCACTAGGCCACTTTTGGTTATATTCATTTCCATCTGACTTGTTTGGGATACAGCACTGCTTGAATTTCTGTATAATAATGCCACTGAGAACTTTATCTCAAGACCTGTGCGTCCATTTGTCCATTTGCATAACACAAGAACATTTGTGTTTTCCTTTCTTTTTTCTTTTCTCCTTCCTTCCTTCCTTCTTTCCTTCCTTCCTTCCTTCCTTCTTTCCTCTCTTTCTCTCTCCCTCCCTCCCTCTCTCTTTCTCCCTCCCTCTCTCTCTCTCTCTCTCTTTCTTTCTTTCTTTCTTTCTTTCTTATTTTCCTGGTACTAGAGGACTGTACCCAGGGTTTGCACATACTTTGCAAGGACTCTACCACTGAGCTGCACCCCAGCCCCTTTGTTTTATTTTATTTGTTTTTTTTTTAATCTTGAGACAGGCTTTCACTAAATTACACAGTATGCCTCTGGTCTCAAACTTGTGATCCTCCTGCCTCCACCTCCCAAGTAGCTGGGATTACAGGCGTGCGCCACCACACCTAACCTTTGCCTTTCTTCTTGGAGAAATATATTCATGACATCCCAACTGAGCACTCTGTATGGCTTGTGTAGGGACATCAGATATAGGCAATTACAAAGCCCCTCCCAGGAACGTTTGCTTAAGTTAGCATTACCTCTTAGCTTCTTTTACTCATTCATTCTGTCATTTTTGGTATTTTAGTCACATGACTTCCATTAGCAACCTAATCTTGTATTGACTGAGATTGCTTCAGGCTGTCTTCTACAAATAGTTCCCAAGCACCCTTTGAAACATACCTCCCTTTTTCATTAAATCTACAGTCTTCTCAGCTAATCTGTTTTTGACTTGGTCTCTCCTTTTAAAAATCAGTCTCCATCACAGACAGCATTAATGAATTGCTTGATTTCCAATTCTGGTTATCTTGCAGGTAATAGGCTTTTTGCTTTTATATATTGAGGAGAAAGTAATTAAGAGAATGCCTATAAAACAGGAAATGCTGAAGCATTCAGACATAAAGCAGCTTTCTCTTTTCTGAAATATACTCTTCTGGAGAACAGAAATCTCATTTTTATGTTTGTGAAGTGATTGTGGGATGTTGTCAACGTATGATGGTGGGCAGTCCATCCCTGCCCAGCAAGATTTCCCAGCAGCCTCCTCCTCTTCTGTTCCATGGTAGATTAATTGGTGTACAATTAGTGTGAAAAATGGTGATGGTGCATTTCATAAAAGACTTGACTAGCCATTCTTCAAAATAATGTAATTATTTATGTTTCTGGCTTGGTAAATTTTGTATCTCAAGACCACTTCTGTACACATTATTTTAAAATATTCATTGTTTTGTTATGCTTTGTTATGCATAAATCCTTTTTCCTGTAAACTGTAGTTTTATTTTTATTTTATTTATTCTATTTCTTTTTCTTTTTTCTTTTATTTCATTTCTTTTTTAGATTTAATTATTTAAATTTAATTAACTAATTAATTAAATTTTTGCAGTACTGGGAGATGGAACCCAGGGCCTCATTCATGCTTTGCAGGCATTCTACAAATGAGTTGCAACCCCAGGTCATTTTTAACTTTTTATCTTGGTATGGGATCTCACTAAGTGACAGGCTACCTCTGGCCTTGAATTTATGATCCTTCTTCCTCTGTCTCTTGAGTCACTGGGATTACAGGTATGTGTTACTATACCCTGGCTTGCTTGTTTGTTTGTTTGTTTGTTTGTTTGTTTTGAGACTAGGTCTGACTATGTAGTGCAGGCTGGTCTGAAACTCAAGATCCTCCTACCTCAGCATCCCCAGTAAATGAGATTTAAATGCATACTGCTCAAGGGTAATGGTAGTATATTTATTTATCTGTTTATTTACTTTTATTTATTTGTATTTACTTATTTGCTTCGAGATAGGGTCTTTCTGTGTAGCCCAGTCTGGCCTAGAACTTGCTGTATAGCCTAGGCTGGCCTCCAACTCCTGTTGATCCTCCTGCTGATCTTCCTGTCAATCCGCTTGCCTCAGCTTCCCAAGTGCTGGGATTATAGGCATTCACCATCACATGTATCTTGTAGCATATTTAAATGGAAAAGAAGAACTTGCCATTTAAAGAAATTCCACTTAATAGGAGTAATTACCCCCTAACTCAAGGACTCGCTTGCAGCCGTACCATTGTGGCGTCAGATCTCAGAAGCTAAACTGGGTCAGGCCTGGTTAGTACTTGGATGGGAGACCACCTGGGAATACCAGGTGCTATAGACTTGACAGAAGAACCTGGCAACCCACTCCCAAAAAACAATCAGCCATTGAAAACCCTATGAATAGCAGAGATGCACTGACAACAGTGTTTTGTCTGTTGTACATAGGGTCCCTCTACAGCACCTAACAACAACAACAACTTGACTACTCAGTGAACTAGGATCTTTATATTGGACTTTAGTAAAGTGGATCACACTCTGTTGCAATGGCTTTTGCACATTTCTGACCATGATTTTTAGAATGCAACTTACACCATAGCCTGGCACTATAGATGTGTATGTGTAAACACACACACACACACACACACTCCATAAAATCACTAAAACAAGTTTCAAACAATATTTGTCCTTTTGTTCTGTGTAATACACTCTGATATTTTCTGTCCTATTCTGGTTTTGTTGTTTTTTTTTTCATGTTTGCCAACCTACTGAACTGATTTCAGCACTAATGGGTCCTGACATGCAGTATACAGAACACTGCTCCATTGTATTACATCTGTCAGAAGAGTGCTTATTTTCATATAGTATGAAATAATGTCATGTCAGAAAGTTTTTTTTTTCCATTTGTTTCAAATCATTATCTGGATATTTGCTGGTGTGGGTATGATGTCACAATACTAATAAAGGGAAAACTACTTTTCAGTGTACATTTTACTTCCAAAAGAAGAATTGCTAGTGTGAACAATGGAAAGTGGAGTGAGGCAGATGGTCTGATTCCTAAATCTATGGCTTTGCCACTGTGTGGACCCCGTGAGTGTGGCCCCAGCAGGTTCCTCTCTGGTGGGACTCTTCTCTCATGGCTCTTTCTGGTCCTCCTTTCTTCCTGCCACTCTCCCTGGCCACTTCCCATAGCTCCTGGAGTTTTGGTTGTTCAGTTCCCTTACTTTATTCTAAATTTCAACCTCATGTGTTTCGTCCCGGATGTGAAAATAGTTTTTATATCCACTTTTCTTCCAAATAACTTGAAAATACAAGAATCATTTTTTCTCTGAGCTAACACCTGGGGGAATTTTGTCCTGAAGGAGGTAGAAGTTATTCCACAGATGGAAGGTTTCCATAGTGCTGGGCTGGAGGAAAGCCTAATCATTTTCCCCCAGTGCTGGGGATTGAATCCAGGGCCTTACATATTCAAGGCAAGCACTCTATCACTGAGCTATATCCCCAGCCCAAGCCTAACCAAACCTTATATTCAGGGATGAATGTGTCCTTGGCTCTTCAGTTGCCTAATGTAAGTATGTATCAATTTCTTTTCTATAAGCTCAGCAAGCTCCTTATCCAGTGCTTTAAAAGCAAGTTAACATCACAAAGTGCCAGGCATTGCTGTGTTAAGTATTATATACCATTCACACAGACTGCAGTCATACCACTGTGGTATCAGATCTCGGAAATTAAGCAAGGTAGGGCCTGGTTAGTACTTGGATAGGAGACTACTTGGCAACACCAGGTGCTGTAGGCTTGGGAGAAGGACCTGGCAACCCACTCCCCCCAAAACAATCAGCTATTGAAAGCCCTATGAATAACAGAGATGCGATGACAATAGTGTTTCGTCTGTTGTACGTAGGGTCGCTATGAGTCAGACACCAATTCAATGGCACCTAACAATAATGCCATTCACACAACCAACTAATGTACTTCTCAGAATGGTATTATCACTTTGCATAACTATATGAGGGGAGAACTTATATGTCAGATAAGACTTTGAGGCCCTCGGAGGTTCTCTCAGTGACTAAAGGACAGGCAGAGGGGAATTACCTCAGCTTCAGGAAGAGGAACAAGTTACATGGCTCCTTTGTCCTCTAGGCCTCCCAGCAGCTTCCTATCCACCTGTCCTATCTGGGCTCTCGTTTATGATGCCCTCATCCCACATGAGACGTGTGTGTGTGTGTGTGTGTGTGTGTGTGTGTGTGTGTGTGCGTGTTACAATTGCACAAACATCTCCAATATGGGTATCATGGATTGGAAAGAACTCAGGATGAATTTAGAGTATTGGTGCTGCCATAATAAGCTGCCAGCAGTGAACTCATGTCCAGATCAGGCTTAGCCTCAGCTTCCCCAGCTGTGAAAGGACAAAGGCGAAACCTGCCCTGCCTATCTTTGCCTATACAAGGCCCCAGGGAGGGTGAAATGAGGTATAAAAAGGCTAAAGAAAAGTAAGGTATATGTGCCACCTCCTTCATAATGACGTTGAGCAGAAATGAGTCCCTAGCATGTCCTTCCTCTACACCAGGGGTATGAAAACCTTTCCTCTTGAGGGCCAGATGGTACATAGGTTTTGTGGGCCACACGGTCTCTGCTGCAACTTCTCCACTCAGCTGTTGCAGTGCAAAGGCAGCCCTAAACGATGAATAAGCTGATGAGCATGGCTATAGTCCCATAAGTTTATTTATAGACGCTGGAATTTGAATTCATACTATATTCTTGTGTCAGAAAATTTTGACTATTCTTTGTTTTTTTGAAGCAATCTAAGAATGTAAACCCCATTCTTAATTCCTGGGCATTATTTTACCAGGCAATGGGCAAGATTTGTCCCCTAAACCTTAGTTTGCTGACCCCTAATCTAAATTTTCATAGCAATTTGCTTCATTTTGGAGTCCAACAGCTCATGTTCACCTTTCCCATCTGCATATAAATATGTACACTACACACACAAGCACATTTATCTTGTATACTGAGTAAATATTTATTAAATGGGGTAAGACAGTCTCTTGTTTCTCTATGCATCCTGTTTTTTTCATATTTAAAAGAAATTCTATAGCAAATTTTTGGGAGACATTGTATTAACATTTTGTGATTAAATTTAAGGACTCAGATTCTTGCCTTAAAGTCCCACCCCCAATAGTAACCACAAAAGGCAAAGAATTTCAGAGACGAAAGAAGGAAAAACAAACAGATAAAATAAAACCAACATTTCAGCATGAAAGGGGCTTGTTAGAGAATAACTGAAGTGACTAAACGCTTAGCTCTTGTCCTTGGAGCTTTCTGTCACCACTGGGAACTCAAGAATAAGCTGGAGTGCTTCTGTGCCCTGGTGGCCAGCAGCCCTGCTTTTTGGTATATTTCCCTCAAAATTTAACATGGGGGCCTGAGCTCTGTGTGTTTGGCTATAAATAAGAAGGACCTAGTTGAATGTACTTATCCTTTTATCTGTATTTCCCCAACATGTATCAAGGATTCACATACATCTTCTCTCTGAAGAGCAAAGCCTTGAGCGTACTCCTCTCTCACTTTTAGTAAGTACAAGCTTGGACGTTGGATCAATAGGGAACATATAAATTTTTAAATTTCTTCTCAAAATGCAGTGGACAATAACTGGATGGTAGCCTTAGAGCAGTGTATGTGGTGGGTATGTTTTTCCAAACATCCTGTGGTGAAAACAGATGCTCCCTAACTTATGACAGGGTTATGTCCTGATAAACCTATTATAAATAGAAAATATGGAAAGTTGAAAATGCATTTAGTATGCCTAGCTTACTGAACCCTGACTTAGCAACATGGCCCCCTATAGAGTATCTATTTCTTCCCCTTTATAACAGTGTGTCTGACTGGAAACCTTAGCGCCATGCGACTGCCAGCATCCCAAGAGGGTTAGACTTGCATATCTCCAGCCTGAGCAAAGATCAGAATTCACATTTGGAAAGTAAAGTTTCTACTGAATGCATATTGATTTTGCACCATCATAAAGTAGGAAATGGTAGGTCAAACTATAGTAACTCAGGGACCATTTTTATGTTACTCTATAAGGAAATTGTATGTGTGCATGTGTGTATTTAAGGGGTTAGAAGAAAGGGCTATACTAGATAATCGGGACCAAAATCATTAATAGTATATATTCCTGATTAAAATGTGTTTTGGAAAGGAACAATTAAGTCCACTTTCAAGTAAGTACTTAACTACTTTAGCCTGCCAAAACATATTAATTTACTATAGCCTGGAAAAAAAATCCATGGCATGTGCAAAATAAATTGTGAAGTTACTTTTGACTTGGTATAAATTGTTGTTGCTATGGTAGATTATGTCTAGTCTTGAAGAGAGAATGTTAAGCCAGTGTTAAAAGTGCATGTTCCATTTAAGTCATGTGACATATTTGGAGCCTGCTCGGAGAAGAGTGGAGGATGAGAGGCTCAGGATTTTGTTCCCTATTATGTGTAAGCTGCTCTGTGTGAGACACACATAGTGCTTACTGATGGTACGAAGACTTTTCAAAATTACTCTTAGTGGACTAATGTAGAGGGGCAGGGCGATGTCAGGAAGGCAGGCTTGGAAATCACTGTGTGTTGGTGAGGAGGTAATTATCCATCTGTCTCCTGCATCTTATGAGGAGTAAGGCTCCCCTTGAAAAAATAAAGAGAATGTGCTTATGAAGGTAGATAATTCAGATTTCATTTACTATTTTATCTGCACATAATATTCATGTAAGTTAATCTTACCTTTTCTTCTGAGTTTAATTTTTCCCTTTGTTATCACTCTTTCCTTTTTTCCACTTGGGAAATGACAGTGGGCTTGTTTACCTCTCTTTGCTCCTGTTGATGGCTCGCTTTGGTGCTGGAGACTTTCAACAAGTGTCTGGTTATCACCAAATATCCATTCCCAGGGCTGGCCTGAAGGTCTATGTTAGTTACTAAGGTTTGAAGATGTCTTAGGTCAGACTCCACAGAATCAGACAGAGAAGGAAGTTGCTGGGTATGTGTGCTGCTTGATTAAGGAGATGGTCCTGGGGGAAAGTGGGAAAGGAAGGGGAAGAAATCAAGCAAGGGTGTGATCTCAGTCAGAGTACCCCAGGGGGTGATTTCAGCCTGATCTCTGGGGAGCTCTGGAGGGTAAGTCAGCCTCAGCATGTGTCTGCCTGAGTCAGTTGGGGACTGATTGTCTTGGGATTGCTTTGGAAGTGGATTCCCATGTCTTTTTCCCATTTTTGTAGTGCTGGGAATCGAAACTCGACCTCAGACTGCAGAACAGCGCTCTACCAACTGAGCTAAATCCCAGGCCTCATACACATATATGTTCCTGTAATTTCACAGAAAAAAGCCAGTAGTTGGTAATTTGCCAATTGGAGTATTACCTATTGAAGTGATGTATTAGTAAAAACAAATAGATAATGTGAGGCCATGGCTATTGTTGATCTGTTTGGGTTAAGTGAGGATACTTCTGTCCACAAAGTTTTTGGATATCAGTAATCAATAAGCTGCTGACGTAGAGTAGAACCATATTTCTCATGTTCTCACATCAGAGTTAATCTGTGGAATTGAATTATAAACCAGAAACCTAGGCAATAACTTGGTAGCCTCAGAAAATAGAATCTCAAAGAAACTGCCCTCTGTATGGAGCAGGCTTATTGAATGGACCAGGGTGCAGATAGCAACCATCTCTACTTCCTCTATCATGGCCCCTTCATAGACTTGACTTCTCTTCCTCAATGGGTGAAAGTCTTTGGTAGGTCCTTTAGATTTCTCTGTTTTCTTAAGTGGTAAAAAGTCAAATCTAGTCATTAGTCATCTAATCTAGTCTCATGTAATAGTAAAAATTCTAAACTCCCATCTAATTTTATATTTTTAAAAATTGCAGCATGATTTGAACCCCATAGAGAGCAGAAACATCAATTGTCTAATTTTTGAATTTTCACATATCTGAAAACCAGTCTAGCTAGCACTTGGACCAAGATCTAGAACAGAGCCCAAGAGGCTACCTCATTTTCCTTTTCAATGGCAGCCACCACCGCAGAGGTAAACTACTACCCTGTCCTCCATCACCATGGAGCACTTTTGCCTGCTTTTAATGTCATATAAATGGAATCATACAGTATACAACATTCTGTCTGACTTCTGTGTTTAATGTTAATTTAGAGATTCATCCATGTTTTGTCTGTATCAGTTCATCCTTCACTGTGTAGTAGTAGTTCATGTGTGAATATACTGAGCTCATCCATTTTTCCATTGAAAGACATTTGTGTTGTTTCATCATGAATATTCTAGTGCATTTATTTTGATGTACCTATATACTGATTTCTGTAGAGTATATACTGAGGCGTGGAAGTGCTGAGTCATACAACAGGTGTATGTTTAGCTTTAGAGATGCTGCCAAATGGTTTTCCGAGTGGTTCTACCTGTTTACATTCCCAGCAACAGTTGATGAGAGCTGCAGTTCATGAGAGCTGCAGTTTTCCATGTCTGTAGCAGTTGCTGGTATCCTACTATTCATTTAGCTGTAGGCAGTCTAGTAAGCACGTATTGGTTTAAACGTGTCACGTTTAAACTTCACCTCCTCCAGCTAAGACGGGATGCTTCTGTGGGGCCCACATTATGACCACAGGAAACATACACCCTGTTTCCTTGACAGTGGAAATGCCTTTACTGCCAGTACAGCCCCACTCTTTCCTTGCCCAGCTGGCTCTGACTGCCCTTTCTGTTTCTCCCAGCAAGAATAAGACACAAATACTCAAGGCCCACAAACTCTACAAGGCCTGTGTCAAGCTTCTGGAGTTTCTCTTGAAGCCTTCTTTGCTTGGTGTCTCAATCTTCTTGGGCTGCGGTAACAAAATACCACAGACTGGGTAGCTTAAACAATCATTTGTTTTTTTCCAGTTCTGCTGACTAGAAGTCCAGGATTGAATGTATGCACACACCTGGTTTCTCCTGAAGTCTCTCTCTTTGGCATATAGGTGGTTACCTTCTTGTTCTGTCTTCACATGCTCTTTCCTCCATGCGTTCTTGGCTTCTCTTCCTCTTCATAGGGACACCAGTCATATTGGATTAGAGACCCATCCTTATTATTTTATTCTGCCTTAATTTACTCTCACTGGCCTGGCTTTCAAATATAATCACATTTGGGGTTCGGTGTTCAGCATATGACTTCTGTGGGTGACACAGTTCAGTCCACAATATTTGGATTGATGTGTTTGTGAATAGAGAACCCTCTGCCAACTCTCCAATAACATGAAGTAAGCAAATGGCAGTCAGTTTTCTTAAGTCAGAGTATAATCAGGCATGATTTAAATTACTGTTTGGGAAAGTTATTTTAATAATAGAAGTAAAACATTTAAAGTACA
>VMDO01003528.1:111715-141634 GCA_007922755.1 Pedetes capensis
TGTCAGTGCTTCTCTGCTGTTCATAGGGTTTTCAATGGCAGATTGATTTTTGGGAGGGGGTTGCCAGGTCCTTCTCCCAAGCCTACAGCTTCTGGTGTTCCCAGGCAGTCTCCCATCCAGGTACTAACCAGGCCCGACCCTGCTTAGCTTCCGAGATCTGACGGGATCGGATGCCACAGGGCTATGGCTGCAGGCACTTAAAGTACATAAAGTAGTCAAATCTTGAGTATTGGACTGATGAATTTTAGTTATGTATAAACCAGTATAACCCACCCCCCAAATCAAGATATAGAATATTGTCAACACCCCCTAAGAGTCTCTCGTACTCCTTCCCAGTCTGTACCTATTCCTTCCTCCCCAGAGGTAACCACTACTGTGACTTCTACAATTATCCATCAGTTTTGATGATTCTTAAACTTCATATAAAGACAGTAATTGTGTCAGCCAGCTTTCCACCTCTATAACAAAATACCTGAGGCAATCAGTTTATAAAGAAAAATGTTTATTTTGATTGACAGTTTTGGAGGTTTCAGTCCATAATAAATTTTCCTTGTTGCTTTGGGCTTGTGGCAAGGCTATGCATCATGGTGGGGGCATGTGGTAGATCAAAACCACCCACCTCAAGGCCAGAAAATGAACAAAGAGCAAAGAGGGGGCCTGTGTCCCACAGTCCTCTTTGAGGGCACACACTCAATGACCAACAGAGTTTCCATTAGGCCCTACCTCTTAAAGGTCCCATTACCTCCCAATATCACCACGCTAGAGGCCAAGCCTTTTAACACATGGGCCTTTGGGGTACATTTAAGGTCCAATGTAAAGCAATCATGTATGCTCTTTTTTGTCTATATTGTTTCACTTGATGTAATTTTTATGACATACTGTCATGTTATATGCTTAGTAATTTATTCATTTTCATTGATCTATGGCATTCAGTTGTGTAACTACACAACTTATTCATTCTACTATTGCTAGATACCTATGTTATTTTCAGCATTGAATTGTCATGAACAAAACTACTATGAACATTCTCAAATATGTTTTCTGTCCTTAGTCATATTTCTTGGGAATATATTTAGGAGTAGAATTCTTTGGTCATAGGGATAGACATGTGTATAGTTGGAAATATTTTAGTCAGTTGTTTTATAAATACATTCTGATTTGATGTAATTTTTTTTCATGGTGCTGGGAGTTGAACACAGGGCCTTGTGCATGCTAGGCAAGTGCTCTACCACTGAGCTACATCCTCACCCCACTAACATGTATACTTTACACTCAGAGACAGATTTAAGTGTATGTGCTCTGTTTTAATGCAGTGATTTATTTTTGTTGATTTTGGTTGATTTTATTGTCTAGCTCAGTTACCTGAATGTGATTTTGTGACTTTACATGTCAAAGGTAAATGAAGCAAATGCTTGTGAATTCTCTGGACACTGAACAGGTTATTCATGCATATTTGAGGAATGTTTTGTCACACTCTGTTAAGAGGCCAACAACCATCCACTAACAGGGATTTTGTTTGTTTTATCTGAATTAACAAGGTTATGCATTCAGAGTATTTGCATTAAAAATAGTTTTGTGTAGAAAAAAGCCAGGGAGCATTTTAATTTTAACATCTTAGTTTTAAATGTTCAATGAATTCTGTTATAACCAAAATAATAACATTTTTAGCCAGAATGCTGTAAAGATTCTTTTAAGAGCACCTAGTAATAAAGAAATGGCAGTCATTTGTGTATTGCTTACTATAAGCAGCATAAGATGTTGCTCAAAGCACTTAACATACATTAACTCATTGACTTTTTTATAACAGTTTTAGAAGGTATGGTACTATCCCTTTATTTTACAGAGAAGGACATTGAAGTACAGCGAGGTTAAGTGACTTGTCCAAGATGGCACAGCCAGTAGGCTACGGAGCCAGGATTTGAATGCAGGTAGCTGGGATGCAGAATCTGTGCGCATATAACCACTTAACCACACTGCCTTTTAAGTCAGTCTCTCACCTTTCAGTTTATACATGGGGAAGAGGCTTGGGAAAGAGCATTTCTGCTTCCTCATTTCTTAGATATTTTCTTGGTTTAGACTGAAGCAGCTGAAATCTTTATCATTACTTTAATAGATCCCATTAATCAGATGCTGAAAGGATGCCAACTTGCTGTCACTGTCTTCGGAAATCACATCAAAAGCAAACTACCTCTCCCTCTTTTTTAAGACTAGAGGTCACATGGGGGAAGTCTTTTACAGAGAGAGCTATTATTCCTCCAGGTCCTTGGAGACCTTGAAGAACTGACCCTTGAGTGGCAAGGGGACAATCTTTAACCACTGTGATCTGAGTAGTGGCTCCTTTGTAAATGTTTGCCCTCACTGGATTCATTCTGCTTGTATTTTCTCTGCATTGACAGTGTGCCAGCCCCATGTAAGGCCCTGGGGTTGGCAGAAGCAGAGTCCATGCAGCATCCTTCCTCAGGGAGCTTTAGGGTCGAGCCCAGGGGACAGGCACTTAGACAAATCCACACAGGGTCATTGCCCATGGATGAGTGCGGATGCGAGGGTGCTGGCATGTGACACGAGCCTCAGGCAGGAAGGGCCTCTCCGTGGGGAAGTAACTCCAGCAGAAGGAAGAGCAGACCCCAAGGACCTGGGAAGGGGAGGCCATGTCATGAGGGCACAGCGGGGGCGCAGCTGGATGCAGACTAAACGGGGGCTGGTCAGGCTGGACCTCCAGCTTACCTTAGGGATTTTGCTCTTTATGCTGAAAACAATAAGGAGGCATTTCAAATAAAGGAAAGATATGACCTGATGGGGCTGGGATTTAGCTCAGCTGGTAGAGCGCTGCGCTGCAGTCTCTGAGGTCCCGAGTTCAATTCCCAGCACCACAAAAATGGGAGAAGGGCCTGGCAATCCACTCCCAAGGCAATCCCGAAATAGTCAGCCATTGAAAACCCTATGAGGGTTGCTATGAGTCGGATACTGACTCGACGGCACCTAACAACAACAACATGACCTGATGTGTGTTTTTCTATGACCCTACACTGGAAAAAGGGCAAATGAGAAAACACATTTATACACATTTTATGAAATGGAAGTGGTTTCTATTAAGAAGTTATTGCAGAGCTCCAAGGGGGAGGCTGGCGTGTGGCGCAGGGCGGGCCTATGCTCTAGAGAGAAGCGCACTGACAGGAGAGGCGCTGGGCAAGCCAGGCCTCAGGTTAAGAGCGATGGATTGGCTGCAAGAGGTAAGGGAGTAACAGGCAGTAGGATGAACTCCCAGGCTCTGATCTGTGTGGCTTGAGAGGTGGGGTTGCCAGTCACTGAAATAAGGGATGGAAGCAGGAAGATGACCCAGTTGGGAGGGTGGGCAGGAATCAGAGAAGACTTTAAGGTGCGTGTGAGACCCCCATGGAGGAGCATGAGGTGGGCCTTTGGACATAGGACCCAAACCCTAAGGGGAGTTCTAGACCACAGGTTATGCTAATGAAGTATCACAGATTTCAAAACTAAATGCACTAACCCATATGGTTGCTTTGAGCTTTGGCAGACCAAGTGCCTTTATTTATTTTTTTGAGACAAGATCTTGCTAAATTGCACAGGCTGCCTCTGGCCTTGAACTCACGGTCCTCCTGCCTCCACCTCTGGAGTCACTGGGATTACAGGTATAGACCACGGCGCCGAGGAACACCAAGTGCTTTCAAAAGTCAGTGTGGAGCCAGGCTTGGTGGCACACACCTATCATCCCAGCACTCTGGAGGCTGAGGCAGGAGCATCACAAATTCAAGGCCAGCCTGCGCTAGTGAGACCCTGTCTCAACAAAACAAAACAAAACAAAACAAAACAAAACAAACAAACAAAAACCAGAAAGGCAGCATGGATGAGGGTTAGAGCAGGCAACCGGAGGGAGAGTAGCTGAGTTTGCCTTCATTCAAAGCTTCAGACCTTCATGGCCTGCATATTGGGCTCACCTTGGAGTCCTAACACTGTTGTTGTTGTTGTTGTTGTTAGGTGCCGTCGAGTGGGTATCTGACTCATAGCGACCCTCATAGGGTTTTCAATGGCAGACTGTTTTGGGATTGTCTTGGGAGTGGATTGCCAGGTCCTTCTCCCATTTTTGCGGTGTTGGGAATCGAACTCGGGACCTCAGAGACTGCAGTACAGTGCTCTACCACCTGAGCTAAATCCCAGCCCCCTAACACTGTAGAATGTTAAAAAGGCCAGTGGTCCATACCCTTAATTTATAACACCTTGGTATGGTTTGTTATTTTGTATTTGTTGCAGTACTGGGGGTTGAGCCCTGGGTCTTGTGCCTGCTAGGTAAGTGCTTCAACACAGAGCTGCACCCCTAACTCCCTTCTAATTTTTTATTCTGAGACAAGGTCTCCCCTAAATTGCACAGGCTGCCCCTGGCCTCGAACTTGGAATCCTCCTGCATCTGCTTCCAGAGTAGCTGGCATTACAGGTGTAATCTGGTGCCTGGCTACCTATTTATGGTTTAAAAATAACTGTTGCCTATTGTGAAATGAACAAATAGGTTGAAAAGAGAGATGGCTGAGCAGTTGTGGTTTGCCAATTTGTAAGTGTTTGATCTGGTTTTTATCTTTAATATAGGTGAGTGATCTGTGCAAAATGTGTATAAATGTGTTCCCGTGTAAACTTTTTACATAATAAAGTATATAGCATCAAGTGCTGATTCTCCAGAGAAGTTCCTTCTGCATCCAGGGCTTGCAATGTATCAGGGCAGCTTATTCAAGGGCCCTTTGTCACTCTGTTGTGAAGTGCAGCACATTTATGTATTCTGACCCAGTATCCAGAACAGTTTTATTCCAAACCCTTTTCTCAACTCCCTTTTGATTTCTCCCAATGGTGCTGCTGTTAGTGAAAGCTGGGGAGGCTAAGAGTCCAGTGGGCAGTGACTGTGAGGAGCCAGGACAGAGGGCTTACCCATGCTGCTCACTTCCCAGCAGGTGACCAGCTCTTCAGCTGTCCAGAAAATGTCATCAGGACACCCAAGAGCCATCAAGCTCAGAGCAGGATGTGCAGACCATGGCTGCAGTGTGGCCCCACCTGGGCAGCATCAGCCAAAACCTGCTGTCTGCACAGACCGGGCCTTCCAGGGCTGTCTGTATCAACCCTGTGCCCCGGTCCTCTGGAGGCTCGCCACCAGCGTACCTGCCAATATTCTGCCCACTTGATTAAAAAGGACTAATGGCAGCTTCACCATTCATTCTGCACCTTCTGTCTGATTTCCTGGGAAATAATGCTCTTAGAAACATTTTAGCTGAAGATTTTTAGATACCCCATCATATGACCTTCTCCCATTTTTGTGGTGCTGGGAATTGAACTCGGGGCCTCAGAGACTGCAGTGCAGTGCTCTACCAACTGAGCTAAATCCCAGCCCCGCAATCCACTCCCAAGGCAATCCCGAAACAGTCAGCCATTGAAAACCCTGTGAGGGTCACTATGAGTCGGATACCGACTCGATGGCACCTAACAACAACAACAACATCATATGACTCCACTTTTTGTGTGTGGTGCCTTTACATTTCTACAGAAAATTATATTCTAGTAACTTTTAAGCCCAAGGGTTATTTGATGATGTTTGCTTTTCTGTTTAATGGTATGAGTATCTTAAACTGTTGCTTTTGTGACCTTGAATTATAACTTAAGAATAAGTTTCAGAAAAATATAGTCAGGAAATCTGAGAAAAAAGTGATCGACTTTGGTTATTTATCTGAAAGCTCCCAGCTAAAGATTGTGTATAATATCTGGAATTTGGCTCTATGCTTTATTGTGTTTTAAAGCATTTGCCCTACCCAGCTACTTTGAAAAATACTGATAAACTCTTGGGAAGATGGCTGTGTTTTTATGGCTTGGTTTTAGAGTAATTTATGAAACTTAGATAGTTTATCTGAAGGCGGCAAGGAATAATAAAATAGCAGAGGTAGAATTTCAGATTTGAGACCCTAGGATTTGCTTTATGTTTATATACTTCATGTAGGAGAAAGTTAGGATCAATAAGCTTTCTAGGCCTGAGCACTGTCTGCTTTCTGAACAACAACAAAAAATCCCATTAAAAAGTCCCATTAAATATCCCATTAAAATGTCTGGCTGCTAAGGAAACCTCAGGGCTGGGCTTCAGATATTTTATTTTATTTTTCTCTCTCTCTCTCTTTCTCTTCTTTGTTTCTTTTTTCTTTTTTTCTTTTTTGGCAGTCCTTGGGTGCTGAACCCAGAGTCTGATGCATATTTTGCAAGCACTCTACCATTGATCTGTCCCCTAAACACCTTTTTTGTTGTTTTACCTTGAAACAGGGTGTCACTAAATTACACAGGCTGCCTCTGGCCTTGAACTAACGGTCCTCCTGCCTCCACCTCTGGAGTTGCTGGGATTACAGGCAGGCGCCACTGAGCTTGCCTCTAGATATTTTATTTGATGACCAAGGTTTTATACTGCTGTTGCTAAGGCATTGAATCCTGCTAGGGGTTCTGAATATTAAGTAATGATGTATTTCCTGCAGAGGCAGTGAAGAGAGGCGGCAGGCAGGACTGGCAGGCTAGCAGCAGTCTGTGCGTCTTCTCCTCAGTTGTAGCTGATCAAGGAGAGCTGTCTGGCGGCCTGTGCTCCTCTGTGTCCCAGAACTTAAGTGAGAGGACACTGAGAAGACTAAGGAAATAGTGTCAACAACAAGGTCTCTGAGGGCCTAGAAGCCCTACATCACCTCCCTCATTCCATTCCTGCTGTGGTTTGAATGTCCTCCAAAACTCAGGCTGGAACCATCCCCATATTCATAGGTTGATCATATTTAGATCATTAGTGGGGCCTTTGAGAAATAATTGGGATTAGGTAATATCATCAGGGAGAGGCCCATGCCATGGAACCAGTGGCTTTATAGGAAGAGGAAGAGGGACCTGAGCTGATGCTTGCTTGCTCATCATGCTGAGTGAAGCCCTCGCCATGTCATGATATAGCTGTGTGGGGCTCATGGGATGCTGGTGTCATTCTCGGGGACTCCTCAGCCTCCAGGACCATGGGTTCCCTCTCCTTTGGAAATTATTCCCTCTTAGATATTTGGTTATAGAACTAGAATATGGACTGAAACTCATCTCAAATTTGGAACCAGAAGAGAAATAAAATGCAGGAGACAAGTGGAGCTCTGCGAAGGACAAAGGCAGCTGGAAACTCTGTCTTATTTATGTGGCTGCTAAGGACTGTCTGGAATTATCATTGCTTATGGTCTCAGCCCTGGCATGGCAGGGGCAGCACATGTCTTCAGGGGGAGAGCAGACCATTGTGCACCCTCCTGGGTGCCATCTTGGGGGTGGACATGGGGTGGGGGGACACAGGTGAAAGAGAGAACAGTTGAAGCTGGGCACGCCCAGGACTTTCTCCTAAATGTTCCATGAGAAGGGTGAATGTTGAGGGGTGCTGGGGCTAGAGAGGCCTGGGGTGTTACTCCCTCCAAATCCTTGTGGGAACCTCAGGACAAGGCGAGGATGTTGCTCCTAAAACTTTCCAGTGGAAATGGAAAGCAATGTTCTGCATGCCTCCAGAAGAGAATAGGCAGGCTTTTATGTTTGAAAAGCAATTTTTTAGCAAGACACTACATAATATTCCATAAAGATGTATAATTATTATCTGTCAGTAAAAATAATTTTATCATACAAGAAGGACACATGCACAGTAGAAAATTTATCAACTGTATATAAGCAAAATGGAGGAAATCAATGTCACTCATTATCTCCTTAGCCCAAGATAATGGCTTAACATGTTGGTGTAATCTTTTCTTGTGTATATGACAAAAATGTAGAATATGTGTTATTTTGTATCTCGCCCCATTTCACTTAATAATGTCATAAGTAAGTTTTACTAAATCTAGAAAATGATTCCTGCATGCTTATTGAAATAAAACTTTTCTTATTTTCATCTTGCTTATAATGGTAGAGGTCTTGCTTCCAGTTGATCATAAGATTGGTGGATGGATATACACAAATGGAATTTAAAGTAAAATAAAGCCTATATCCCCATGTGTCTGTCAACTTGTCATGCTTTGGGGGCTTGCATGTTACTGTGATGCTGAAAGTTATGCCACTGGTATTTCACATGCCAGCAGTGCCACCCATGATGGACAGGTTTCAGCTGAGCTTCCAGACTAAGACAGACTAGGGAAAAGGACTTGGCAGCCCACTCCCAAAGCAACTAGCCATTGAAAACCTTCTGAATAGCAGAGAAATACTGTCAAATATAGTGCCAGAAAATTAGTCCCCCAGGCAGGAAGGCATTCCAGATACAACTGGGAAAGAGTTGCTTCCTCAAAGTAGTTGTTAGGTGCCATCAAGTCAGGTCCAACTCATAGCGACCCTATGTATAGCAGAATGAAACACTCCCCAATTCTGTGCCAGGCACACAATCTTATTTATGTGTAAGCCCATTGTTGCAGACACTGTGTCAGTCCATCTGGTGGAGTGTTTTCTTTTTTTTCATTGACCTGCCACTCTCCTAAACATGATGTCTTTCTCCAGGGATTGGTCTCTCCTGACTACATGTCCAAAGTATTCAAGATAAAGTCTAGCCATCCTTGCTTCCAAGGAGCACTCTGGTTGCACTTCCTCTAGGGCAGATCTGTTGGTTCTTTTGGCAGTCCATGGTATATTCAATATTCGTCTCCAACACCATAATTTAAAAGCATCAATTCTTCTCCTGTCTGCTTTGTTCAATGTCCAGCTTTCACAACCATGTGATGCAACTGAAAATACCATGGCATGAGTCAGGCATACCTTTGTGACATCTTTACTTTTCAGTATTTTAAAGAGATCTTTTGCCACAGTTTTTCCTAAAGCAATGTGTCTTTTGATTTCTTGACTGCTGTTTCCACAGGTGTCGATTGTAGAACCAAGTAAAGCAAAATCATGGACAACCTCAATCTTTTCTCCATTTATTGTGAAGTTGCATACTGACCCAGTTGTAAGGATTTCTGTTTTGTTGTTGAGTCACAATCCATTTTGAAGGGTATGTTCTTTGATTTTCATCAGTAAATATTTAAAATCTTCTTCACTTTCAGCAGAGTTGTGTCATCTGCATAATGCAGGTTGTTGATGAGTCTTCCTCCAATCCTGATGCCATGTTCTTCTTCAGAAAGTCCAGCTTCTCAGATTATTTGCTCAGCATAGAAATTGAAGAGGTATGGTGAAAGGATACAGCCCTGATGCATACCTTTCTCATCTTTGAACCCAGCAGCATTTCCTTGTTTTGTTCGAATGACTGCCTCCTGGTCCTTGTACAGATCCCTCATGAGTACAATTAGGTGCTCTGGTATTCCCTTTCTTCACAGAGTTATCCATAATTTGTTATGCTCCACACAGTCAAATGCCTTTGCATAGTTGACAAAACATAGATAGACATCTTTCTGATATTCTTAGTCTTTTGAGTGCATTCCAACCTGGGGGGCTCATTTTCTGGCACCGTATCTGACAATGTTCCTCTGCTATTCAAAGGATTTTCAATGGCTACTTGTTTCTGGAGTGGGTTGCCAGGTCCTACTCCCTAGACTGTCTTAGTATGAAAGCTCAGCTGAAACCTGTCCACCATGGATGACCCTGCCAGTGGCATAGCTTTCAGCCTCATAGCAACACACAAGCCCACACAGTACAGCAAACTGACAGACATGGAGGGACCTCAAAGTAGAGTCAATCTTAATGACAAGAATGGAGTAAAGCTCCTAGGACCTCCATTTGCTGATGTGGCACAACTCAAAAAAGGGCTCAAACATGAAAAGATTGTGTGCATGACACAATGTTGGGTAGTGTTTCCTTCTGTTATATATACAGTCTCTACAAGTCAGATTCAACTCAACAGTGCTAATGAACAACAAAGCCATTTATACTAATAATGCATATCCATCAGGGTTCTTAGATACAAGGACCAGACAGTGGCTCTGGCTCACTTAGCAGAAGAGTGACTTTGCAGATAGAGAGGAGTGTCGGGAGGATTGGGACACCTGGATGAGGGTTGAGCTTCCTAGAACTGCAGAACTGGTCTGATGAGAAAATGCCACCTCTGCCCACTCTTGATGTCATACTACTTCTGTGTCAGGCCCTACCTTAATCATAACTGCTGGCCCTATCATGGTCAAAAGCCACTGCCACTCTTGAAGAAAGAGAGCTCTCTCCTGTTTTCCAGCTGGAACTCCCAGGTCCATCCCCATTCAGGTTGCCTGGCTGCAGAACTCAGCTCTCCTTCAGTCTGTTCTGTAGCTTCAAGTGAAACCAGAGAAGCAAGTATCTGTTTGTTTGTTTTTTTTCCTCTCACTTGATCCAATCTGGACTCATAAAATGCAGTTTGGGCTGCAGGTAGCCAAGGGAAAGGAAGACATCCTGCATGTGTCATGTTGGTTTAGAGTTCTTGACTCATTGTTGTTTCCAAACAACTGGCCACTTTCCTATCTAGTCATGTTAGAGAAATTGACTTAAATTTTGTTGGCTCATGTTGCTTGGACAAGTTATAGTCTTTTTCACTTGCCTATCTTACAAGCCCTACAGCCATATCACCCTGGCATCCTATCCCTTCTGATCTCAGAAGCTAAGTAGGGTTGGACCAGTTAGTCCTTGGATGGGAGACCACCTGGGGAAACCAGGTGCTGTTGGCTTGTAAGAAGGACTCAGCAGCCCACTCTGAAACAATCAGCCATTAGAAACCCTAAGAATAGCAGAGAAGCACTGACATAGTGCCACGCATGGCACAGTACTGGGACATGTTTCATTCTGTTGTACATAGGGTCGCTATGAGTCGTACCTGACTCGAGGGCACCTAACAACAACATCTCACAGTCCAGTAATGACCAAATCATATGAAAATGCCTTGGAAAAACCAAAGAATATATGTAAGTTGGAGTTACTCAATCTCTTGAACAACTCCTATATATCTCCTTTCCATTTCAGCCTCCTTCTGGAACTGTCATCTTGAAGATTACCATGGAATGCCTAATAAACAGTCCAGTGACTTCTTCCAGCCTGACTCCTTGGCAGCTTCTGACACCTCTTCCACCTCTACTCCACTCTTATCCCCAAACATACTTTTAGTCTCTTGCCAAATGAGATTCTTCTCTCCATCTTATTTTCTGGGGATGTCTCTGTTTCCAGAGCCCTGGTTAGGCCTTCATCATCTTCTACTCCCAAATTATGCTGCCCATTGCAATAAGGCCTTTCTTGAAGCACCACTTTCATTGTCTACCCGTGCTCAGAACCCATCAGTATCTCCTCACTATTCTTAGGATAGAATCTGCTTCTAAAGTACTTCACCATTAAATCCCTGACTCCCCTTCCAGTATATCTTACAGTTCTCAGCAGATATTCCCAGTTTCTTCTACCCAAACCAATTGCTTGTGGTCTCCCCCACACTCTCACCCCCAGGCTTGCTTTGACGTATTGTGTACTATTCCTGGAATACCTTCCCACCTCTGTCTGTCAAAATAGCAAAACAGTCTACTCTTCTATTTCGAAATCTCTGTTGTACCTGTAGCTACTTCTCTCTTTTCATTCTGTTTTTGGAATCTTCTCTTTTGACTTGGTCGATTGGGACAGATATTTATTTTACCAAATCTTTTAAAAGAACCAGATTTTGATTATGTTACTGTAGTTCTCTAATGGTTCCTACTTTAATTATTTCTTTGGGTTTCCTCTGTTTTTATTTTTCCAACTCTTATATTCACATAGTTAGCGGGCTAGGGATATAGCTCAGTGGTAGAGCACTTGCCTAGCATTCAGATAGTTAGCTTATTTATTTTTAAAATTTCTTATTTCCGGATAAATGGATTTGAAAGCTATAAATTTTCCTCTAAATACTAGTTTAGCTATATCTCCAGAATTTCACATGTAATGTTTGCATTCTAACTCAGTTCTAAATATTTCTCCTCTCCATTCTTCAAGGCCTTTTTAACATTCTACCTCCTTCCTAACAACCTTCCCATCAAATATGCAGGATTTGTTTCACTCTGTTCTCTCTGGCTTTGAGAATTTTTTAGCAGCTAGTACCCTTTCTATAATCTTCCTTCTTGATTACCTGTGTAGATATTTTAATCCCTGTACTTAAGTATGTCTTCTGGCAATGTGCAAAGTCTGAGTATTATTCATCTCTTCTGTTCTATTTCCTGCCACAGTGCAACAATAGTAGGTGGTCACAATAGGTGGGCACAATTAATAAAACAAGCAGGTACAAATTAACATTTTATTCAGCAAATTTCTTTTTAACATTTACCCTGTGCCTGATACTAGGAATCCCAGTGATATGGCAGGAAACACAACTGTTTTTTTCCCTCTTGTGAAGCCTACATTCTAGGAAGGAAACAGTAAACAGACTAACAAGTAAATATATACTATCATGTCATGTTTTTTAAATGGTCTGAGGAAAAATAGGGTAGAGCAAATGGGGGAAAATGTGACATAGGAGTTACTCTTTTAAATATGGTGATTAGGCTGGAAACCATGGCACACACTTATAGTCTCAGCTCCTCAGGAGGCTGACACAGGAGGATAGTAGATTTGAGGCCAGAGGCAGCCTGTGCAAGTTAGACTCTGATTCAAATTGAAAAAGCAGCTGGGGATGTGGCTCAATGGTGGAGCAGTTGGATACCATGTTTGATGATCTGGGTTCAACCCCCAGTATAGAAAAAAATAAAAAAGAATGGGGGTGTTGGAGAAAGCCTGACCATTTGAGCGGAGAGCTGCCAAAGTGAGGGAGCAAGGCCTTTGGATATCTGTAGGAAGAGTCTTCTAGGAAAAGGGAACAGGAAATGCAAAGGCCCTGAGGCAGGAGCATATTTGGATTTCTTGGGTAATAGCCAAAATCTGAAAGTTCAAAGGTACAAAAAATGATAGAGATCAGCTCAGGAAAAGTCTCACAGGCCAGGAGGCTGACCATTTCTCCCCTGTTCCATAATCCTTTCCCTGAGAGTTGTCTTCTAAGCTCTGCCCTGCCCACTTGCTCACTGGACATTGAGCCTTGAGATATAAGTTCTGTGTGCATAGACAGATGGACCTTAATAGGAATCAATCAGATTCTTTCTCCAGAGAATTTGGATGGGAAGTTTTATAAAGTGGTAGGAGGCCAGCCAGCCATGTTTAGTTCATGTGCAGAGAGGAGTAGGAAGGAAGAAGAAGGGGCAGAAGGACGACACATGAGGGAAGGGGAAGATACAGGAAACCTCAACTTGGCTGTATTTTCTGCTCTTAAATTCCAAAAGCTGTCCCTGTTCTTTTTAGTAAGTTCACATATCCATAAGACAGCTGGAATGAGCTCCTACTTAGTTCAGCCAAAGGGTCACTAGTTCAGCCACTATTCTGTGCCCCATGAGAGGTGTGATACTGAAGATGGCAAGGTCACTGGGACCGGCCAGGCCTCACAGGGAGCTGGGGCCTCAAGAATGCAGGGGCTACAGAAGTATTTTCAACTATTATAATGTTTGTGTTTACAACTAATGGTTGTTGTTATTTTTGTTAGGTCCGTCGAGTAGGTATCCAACTCATAGCGACCCTCTGTAGAACAGGGGAAACACTATTGTCAGTGCTTCTCTGCTGTGCATAGGGTTTTCAATGGCAGATTGATTTTTGGGAGGGGGTTGCCAGGTCCTTCTCCCAAGCCTAGAGCTTCTGGTGTTCCCAGGTGGTCTCCCATCCAGGTACTAACCAGGCCTGACCCTGCTTAACTTCGGAGATCTGACGGGATCAGATGCCACAGGGCTATGGCTGCAGGCAACTAATGGTTAGCCTTCTTTAAAAAAAAAAAAAAAAAAAGAGGTATAATTTACATAGGACAAAATTCATGTTTTATAGTGAATTTTAAAGTATTATGGGTTTTGAGAGATGTATAGAATTTTGTGACCCCCCCCACCAGCAAGGAAGATAGAGGGGCATTCATATCATCTCAGAAAGTTCCTTTTGACTTTTTGTAATCACCCTCTTCCCCTCTCAGCTCCTGGAAGCCACTTGTCTATTTTCTGTCCTTATAGAGTGGCTGTTTATGGAATTTCATATAAGTGAAATAATACAGTGCATCGCCTTTTGCCTCTTACCTTTTTTCATTTGGCATAATAGTAGAGATTAAATCCCTGTTGTTCAATGGATCAGTAGTTCGTTCATTTTTATTGTTAAGTATATTCTATTTCCATGTGAATTTTGGTTATTTCCCATTTTTTACTATGAATAAAACTGTTAAGAATATTTACATAAGGTCTTTGAATAAATGCTTGGTTTCCAGCTTTGGGGAATAAGAAAGAGGAATAAGAATGAGACAGGAAGGAAAAGAAATGGATGAGAGATATAAATCCTTAGGAGTGGGGTAGCTAAATCATATGTTAAGTACGTGCTTATTCTGATGAGAAATTGCCTGTTTTACTCAGGTTCTCCAAAGAAACAGAATTAAGAAGGGGTGTGTGTGTGCATGTGTGTGTATTTGTGTGTGCATGTGCATGTGTTTGTGGGGAGGAAGAGACAAAGCGAGTGTTACCATACTAGATAATAAAAGCTTATTGACAGAGAGATTGTTTAGTTTAAGGAATTGCCTCACATAATTGTGAAGATTTGGTAAATCCAAAATTTGTCAGATAGGCTGGCAGATTGGAGACATAAGGAGGAGTTCAAGTTTGAGTTCAACTGGCGCTCTGCTGAGAGAATTCCTGCAGCTCACAAGAAATCTGATTAATTGAGGACATTTGCTGATTGGATGAGGCCCACCTCCATTATGGTGGTGATCTGCTTTATTCAACTTCTACCATTAAATGTTAATCTCATCCAAAAAGAAAACAAAGCAAACCCAGACAACCCCCTCACAGATGTATCCAGCATAATGTTTGACCAAATACCCAGGCACTACAAATTTGACACATACAATTAACAATCACACTACCACATTGTTTTCCACCAACAATATGTGAGAGTTCCAGTTACTCTGCATCCTTACCAATACCTGGGATTTTGAATATTTTAAATTTTACTCATCCTTGTTTGGTTATAGAGCTAATATATTGTGTTTTCTTTAAGACTAATAATGTTCAATATCTCTGTATGTGCTTATAAGCCAGTCGTGTTTGCTTTAGTAAGCTGTTTATTCAAATATTTTACTTATATTTTTGTGGCCTTTTCTCTTATTGACTTGTAAAAATTGTTTATATATTCATTATATATATATATATGATAAAGGATACACATCCTTTATCATATATGAGTTTTGCAAATATTGTCTCCTATTCCATAAGTTGCCTTATTTTTCTCAACAGTCTTTAGAAGGACATCTTTAAATTTTGATAAAACCGAAATTATTGGCTTTTTCTTTTATAATTGGTAGTGTTTTATGTAGTATTTAAGCAATCTTTGCCTAGCCCCAAATCAGAAAGATTTTTCTCTCATGTTTTCTTCTAGAGGTTTTAATAGCTGTACCTCTTGACATTTAGTTCCTTGACCCATTTCAAGTTAATAGTTTACATATAGTGAGAAGAAAGGATCTAGATTCTTTTTTCACATATTAATATTCAGTTGTTTCAATACCATTTTCTGAAAATATGTTATTTCCCCTATTGAACTATCTCAGCCTTTTTTTTTTTTTTTTTTTTTTTTTTTTTTTTTTTTTTTTTTTTTTTTTTTTTTTTTTTTTTTTTTTTTTTTTTTTTTTTTTTTTTTTTTTTTTTTTTTTTTTTTTTTTTTTTTTTTTTTTTTTTGCAAAGCACCTTACTATAAATGGTGAGTCTATTTTTGGACTCTGTTTTGTTCTGTTGATCTATATGTCTATTGTGTATGAATGCCACATTATCTTGACTATTCTAAGTCCTAAATTCAGGTAGTATAATTCCTCCAACTTTGTTTTTCCATATATATTTTATTTATGTTTTATTATTTTTTATTATTTTGTTTTTTACAGTATTAGGGATTGAATCCAGGTCCTTGTGCATGCTGGGCAAGTATTCTACCACTGAGCTACACTCCCAGTCCCTCCCTTTCTTACTTTTTTTTTGTTGTTGTTGTTTTGAGACAAGGTCTTTCTAAGTTGCTCAGGCTGGTCTCCAGCCTCTAGCCTCAAACCTGTGATTCTCCTGCCTTAGCCTCCTAAGTAGTTGGGATTACAGGCATGTGTCATGGTGCCAAGCCTCCATGTATACTTTAGAAGCAGGTCTTTGGCATTTCCATAAAACCTTTAGAATCTATCAATTTCTGTAGCAAAATCTGTTGGTATTTGATTGATATTATATTGGATCTATAGATCATTTGAGAAATAATTGACACTTAACAATATTGAGTCTTCCAATCCATGAGTATGGTATATCTTCCCATTTATTTGTCATTGTTGTTGTTGTTGTTAGGTGCCATCAAGTTGGGTCTGACTCATAGCAACCTCATAGTGTTTTCAATGGATGATTGTTAACCCAATTTATTTAGTTCTCCCGTAATTTCTTTTTAGCAATGTTTGATAGTTTTAGATGGGCATATTTTATATATTAAATTTATCTTTTAAGTATGTCATGTTTTTGATGTTTTCATTTTAATTTCAACTTCTAGTTGTTCATTGCTGGTATGTAAAAATGCAATTCATATTTGTGTATTGGCCTTGTATCTTGTGACACTGATATATTCAATTATTATTTTTATAACTTTGGTGGGGTTTTTTTTGATTTTCTACAAAGGGGATTATGTCATCCTCAAATAAAGAAATTTAACTTCTCCCATTATTTTTTTCCTTGCCTTATTATACCAGCTAAGACTATCAGTATTGAATAGAAGTGTTAAGAAAAGTGGTCTTTCACTATTAAGCATGCTCTTAGCTTTACATTTTTTGTAGCTTCCCTTTGTCAAGAACATTCTATTCTTAGTTTTCTTGGAGTTTTTATTGCAAATTGGAGTTGAGTTTTGTGAAATGCTCTTTCTAAATCTATTGAGATGGTTATATGGAATTTTTTTTTACTAGCTTTATGGCCTTAGGCAAGTTACTTCCTCTCTTCTGAGAAGTAGGGATAATAAAACCTGTTCTGTGGTTGTTATGTAAAATAGTTAATATTAAGCATAGAACATGGCATTTGGTAAGAAACTTTAAAATGTTTCCTCTTTATAATATTATTATATACATTAATTTTAGAATGCTTCCAAATGTAAACATTAATAAAGCCTTTACAAATTATGTGACTTCCAACAATTCTAAATTTCCCCTAATGGGTACTTGTACCCTGGATGAGTATTATGTCCTAAGTATTCCGAATTTGCCTTATTGACCAAATGTGAGGTCTCACCCTGGTTCATGATTTCTCAATCAAAAAAATTCTATATTATTATAATCATTTCCTAGCAAAAAATTATAATTTCCAAAAGTTTTTGTTAATATATGCAGATAGGATGTGTATGTGTGTGTAATAGTTTTAGGAGCTGTCCATATATACAATACAAAATAGATTGGCATCAAATCTGGGTAAAGTTTGTTTTCATTCACATTTTATCTCTCTCTTCCCTTTGTAATTTATGTGTTAGGAAAAAACAAAAGTTGATTTTCCTGTAGGAGGTCTCATAGCCTGGATTTAGTCAATTGACCCCTATGATGTTATTTAACATGCTGTCTGTTCTCTGCCTTATACATAAATTGGTAGACAAATCTAAAGACTTCATTAGATTCCATTTTTATTATTTTAGAAAGATAATATCATAAAGGTTTCCCTAAATCTATTAATTTATTGATGATTTTTAAAATGATGACATTATAATTTTACCATTCTCTCATTTATTAGTTGGACTTCTATAAAGAAAAATTTCCTCTTGTTAGCTGTCTAGTTCCTTTGAAGTATAATTCATCCTGAAAAGGCAGAATAAATGCTTGGTCTTTCTCTTTGTTTACTAGTTTTCAAAATAAGAAATGGGCTTGTTCACATCCTCTAGAGATAACCAGTAAGGAAGGGAAGTTTTTTATTGTGACTGTTGACTTTAGTGCTAGGAATTTAAACACTCTTCATGTGTTTGGGTCCATTTCAGTTTAGCTAGTGGGATCCAATTAGGGTTGGCTCCTGAGTCCTTTTGACATATTTGTACTAGACTTTGATAGCTCCCTTGTTTCTGGTGTGATAAGATGTTCCACATTCATCTTTCACATTCCATGCTTCAGACCTATTACCGGCCACTTCCCTTGAGAATTCTGTTTTCTTTTGGTGAGGAATGGTATCTCAAATCAGTTTAATGCCTAGATTTACAAAGCATGCATTTTTAAAAGATAAAATACATCATGAGTTCATCCTTCCCATTCAAATTCAATACGACAGGGTCACAACTCTTTAAAAAAAAGTCCACATATGCTCATACAGCATGCACGAGCCGTAAACCTCTGTCAAGACTACATAGATGAAAATAATGCTTTACTGACAAACTCTCCCTGAAAACTAGAAGGTTTTGTTTTTGTTGTTGTTGTTGTTAGGTGCCGTTGAGTCAGGTCCAACTCATAGCAACCATATGTACAACAGAATGGAACAGTCCCTGGCACTGTGCCATGCTCAGCACTATGTCAGTGTTTCTCTGCTAGTCATAGGGTTTTCAATGGCTGATTGGGGATTGTTTCAGGCCCACCAGGTCCTTTTCCCATTTTTTGTAGTGCTGGGGATCAGACCCAGGGCCTCAGATTGCACAGAACAGCACTCCACCAACTGAGCTAAACCTGAGCTTTTGTATTTAGAACTAATAGTAATAATTTAGATTAAGTGATGGGAGAGAAGAATCAGATTATCATTGAAATAAAAACATATATATATATGTATATATATATGTATATATATATATATGTATATGTATATATATAGTTGTTGTTTTTGTTGTTATGTGCCATCGAGTCATGTTCAACTCATAGTGACCCTCATAGGGTTTTCAATGGCTGACTGTTTCGGGATTACCTTGGGAGTGGGTTGCCACGTCCTTCTCCATATATATATATATGGTTATTTATATATTTATATTCTCTTATAGTTCAAGGGGTCTTGAGGATTGGGCATGGACCGACCAGTTTCAGAAGCCCTGTCTCAGTCTGTTGCTCCACCTTATTCTCTTGTGACTTCATTAAAGTTCACTCTTTGTATTTTTTTCATTAACCTTCTGAATGGGCACCGAGGTATCTGAAAGTAAAATATTTTTCATATCTTTGCTTGGGTAGACGCCAAGCTTATTTTTTCTTAGTAAATACATGCTGTGAGGTTTAACCACTTCTGACTCCTTCACTGGCTTGAAACCTGAATGATGCTTTAAGTAATGTAAGAAGGTGCATACCCATAGGCACACATACATGTGTGCACACACACCAGCTGTTTAATATTATGTACATAAAGGAAGAGATGGCCAGGGCATGGGCTTTATTACTCAAGTTACAGTGTATCTACTTGAATGTTTTGTCCACAAAACCAGAACTCCTAGTGCTTTTGAAATATGATTGTACAAAAATATGATTTGTATACAGCAATTCAGCAACATATCTCTTGAGTAAACAAAATTACAGCTCATCAGTTGTGTTGTGTTTTGGAAGACACGGCAGCCGTTTTGAAGGTTGTTAATGCTACTCAGTGTGGATTCTACAAGAAGGCATTCATGGTAATGGCATGATTCATAAATTATGTGCCATAATTAAAGAAATTGGCCTGATTTTCCTAATTTTTCTTCTGTTCTCTATTTCATATGTCTTGCCTCTTTTTTTCCTAAAGGGAGTATTTCCTATCTGCCCCAACGCTTAGACGTTATGTTTTCAGTAATATGTTAACTTCAGCATTTATTGTTGCTAGCTGTGATTTTTAAAAATGTAACAGTTTTGAAGATCTTGCATTTTAGTACTTTGCTCTTATGTGTTTTAGGTTCACATTAAATCAACAGGAGGCAATATACAAAACAGTTTCTCTGTATTGGAGATCATTGGAAGTGCTCCTTAGCCTAGGTATACTGTGTCATAGCATTGAAATATGCTTGGACCATTTATTTACTTGGGCTGATGCTTTGTCACTAAAGCAGCTCACAAACATTTATTAAATTATTGTCTCATGTGGATTATTACCTAAAGATGCAGTTAATGATGGACTCATATCATGAAGCCAAAATCTGATGCTGGTATCACCTTCTAAAATTAAGCCATTGGTTAAATTAAGAGCTGCATCTCTGGGGCTTTCAGTATTACTGGGGACTTGACTGCTAACAGGATATATCTTTTAGCTCCAGTTCCACTAGGCCAGCTTGGAAAAGGCAAGGTAGCACTAGAGAAACTTGCACTTGAGCCTGTCCTAAAGGGTATGGTAGCAAGTGTCTCAGGGAGTTGAATGTGGATGGAGAGAAAATTCTGCTCATTTGAGATTGCATACCACGAAACGCCCTCATCCTGCACGTGGTCAGAGGCAATGGTGTTTGCCTAAACAGAAGGTCAGTGAAGACAGTGAATGCTGAGGCCGGCACTTTGCCCTCCATGTGAGTTACCCAGCTGCAGTGGCAGAAGAGTCTAAAGTGGAGTGCTTTGGAGAGAATCCTGGCCTTCTGCCTCAATTGCTGCTTTCCACTTGTGTGAAATGTTCAAGGTGCCACCTTCCTGTTGAGTTTTAAATAGCCACATGCCACTAAGCTTGACCTGTATGTCAGCCTGATTCCCAGCAGGAAGCAGGTAACTTAGGAATGTTTAGTGAAGGGAATATCTAAAACCGTATGTTTAGGATGGAATAAAACAACAAGAGATAAGGATACATGCTGGGGCTTGCAACAGTGCAGGGACTTCACCCCTGCCAGGCCTGGTAGGATGGGGTGGACAGGATAGGGAGGACCCACAAACCCTGGAGAGAGTACTGTCACTGTAAGAGCGAACACCTTGGAAGGAGCAGTGGCTTTTGGGAGAGGTTGACCAGCCACATTGCCCCATGGGGGAGGAGCTAGAGGAATAGGTACCTAAAACCCACTTTCCTTCCTCTCTCTTCTCTCCTCCTGATGTCTCCTTGGCTGGTCACAACCAGAGGCCAGAGGATAAGGTAGCCACTAACACAGGAGGTCAGCCTTCTGGAACACAGAATAGAGGAACACCAGTTGATCCAAAGAGGCAAATGGGAAATATCCAACAGCATGTATTTCCTATAATGGATACACAGGGAATGTTTTACACAGGAAAATGACAAGTATGGACAAACAATTTAGATATCTGCTTTCATATCACTAAAGAGGTTTGAAGAAGGAGCTCCAATGATAGTCGGACTAATATAGCAGTAGTTGTCATCAATGTTGTCATCTTCAAGTTTATGGGGAGCTTACTTTTACCAGGTACTGTTCTGAATATTTCATCTGTATTAACTCATTTAATTTTCAGAACGATCCCTTGAGAAAGGTACTGTAATTGGTCCCATATTACATTTGATGAGATCAAAGCATAGGAAACCTAGGTCCTCTATATAGACTCCCAGCTGTCAAGTGGGGGAGGCAGGATTGAAATCCAGGCTCAAGAACTACACTCTTGCCCTGTCCTGTGTCTCTCAATGAAAGAAGAACAGGTAAAATGCATTTGAGGGACAAAGTTGGGGATTTAGTAATGATGAATATTTACTTTCAGTTGACGATTAGAAAGATTTTAAGAGATTTGATATATTTGAAATTTCTTCTCACACTTACAAATTTTAGGTGATGTTTATAAGGGCAAAGAAAGTTAATTTGATTGTGGGTCATTAATAACAGCTCCACCCCAAACAGTTTAATAATAGCTTTTCTCGCTCTTATGGTTTGAACATTAAATGTTACCCATAGTCTAGTGTGATTGAATGCTTGGTCCCCAGCTGGTGGTGCTATTGGGAAGGCTGTGGAAACTTTAGGAGGTGGGACTTAGCTGGAGGAAGTAGGTCACTAGGTATGAGTCATTGGGGTTATGTTAACCATAGCCCCATCCTGTAAGCTCTCTCTGCTTCCGGTCTGCCATGATGTGAACAACTACCCTGTACCAGGCACTCCTGCCACCATGATGTTCTGTCTAAGTACATGGGTCCAAGCAACTATGGACTGAACCCTCTGAAACTGTGAGCCAAAATCAATCTTTTCTCCTTTCAGCAGTTTCAGTTAGGCATTCTGTCACACCAATGCAAAAGAAACACACTCTCCTTCCTCTTTAATGTTAGTCTTCTTACCACTGTTATTCAGACAAAAAAAATGCTTTTTCTGAGCCTCTGGAAGACAAGAACAATAAAATAGCATCTGGTAGGGGCTAGGTATTAGCTGGAAACATTGAGAAGACAAATGAGCTAATCTTCATAACAGCTTTGCAAGGTAGCTATCAAAATCCCTATTTTACAGGTGAGAAGATTGAGTGGTGGAGCTACAGTGTGTTGTCCAAAGTACAGTTAGAAAGTGCAAGCCCTAGCAGGTCTTCCTTGCTCTGAGGCTCCATATTCCCCACCACTGTGTCTCTGTAGACTAAGTGAATTGTTCTGGGCCAAAGTCAGCAAGGCTGTTGAATGAGCCTTCAGTTAATCAAAGCACCTAAGTATTTTTTCACATGAATACCTGCATTAATTCATGAGTCATTCCCAAGAAGAGAAATTGAGGAGAAACCAGAAACAGCAGGAGAAAATGAGGGTAGTTGGGTGTCAGAGAGAAAGAAGAGTGTTTCTAGAAAGTGCAGCGGTCATCTATGACAAGGGCAGCAGAAACTCAGATGAGAGAAAGATGAGCATACCTCGTATTTGGACACACGGAGAGTGTTAGTGACTTTCAAGAGAAGCATTCGATTGGGATCTAATGAGAGTGAACTGAAGAGTCCATGGGGCACCAAGAAGTATGGACAGCAAGTCTAGGTTCTTTCTTGGACAAACTTAGCTGGGAAGGAAGGAAGACACTGAGTGGTAAGTAGGAAGGTATGGTGGTTTTTTAAAGATAGGAGATGCTAGAATGTGCTTGAAACTGATGAGTAGGGTCCATAGATAGGGAGAGGATAATGGCATGGCAGAGAGGGAAGCAACTGAGTATCTAGGCTGACCTTCTTGTCATGCTGCCCACATTATAGGCCTCATCTCTCTCTCTCTCTCTCTCTCTCTCTCTCTCTCTCTCTCTCTCTCTCTCTCTCTCTCTCTCTCTTTTGCGGTACTGGGGGTTGAACCCAGGGCCTCGCGCTTGCATGCTCTGCAAGTGCTGGACCACTGAGCTGGACCCCCAGCCGATTTTTTTACTTTTTGAGACAAGATCTTGCTAAGTATACAGACTGCCTCTGGTCTCGAACTTGCGATCCTTCTGCCTCCACCTCCCAAGCTGCTGGGATTACAGGCGTTTGCCACCGCACCCAGCATAATAGGCCTCATCTCTTGATCATCATGCCCAGTCCCTCTAGTTTTCTTTCTAGTCCTCCATGCCATACTCAGTCCTACATTTGGGGCCTTTGCATTTGCACTTCCTCTTCTGGGCATGCTCTGCCTCCAGATCTGCTTATGTCTGACTCCTCGTAGACATGGTGGTCTCAGCTAAAATCTCCCCTTCTCAGAAAGGACTTTCCTGGCCACTCCATCCAGAGAAGTCCCCTGCAGCTTCCTCCAGGCACACCATCTCTTGACCCTATGCTACCTCTTTCACAGCACCTTTCTTCTCTCAGGTCTGGGCAAATGTCACCTCTTTACTGGTGCCTACCCTGATTGCCTCATTTAAAACTGAGACCCATTGCTCCTCCCCATACATACTTCCAGTCACCTTCATCCTGCTCTTTTACTTATTTTCTTTAACATGGCACGTCTCACCTTTTAAATACTTATTATTACTTGTGAGATCATCACTGTGCCTTGGTAGACAGAGTGTGGTCTCCATGAGGATGGGGATCTGTATCTGTTTTGTTCATTGATGTATTTCAAGTTCCAGAACACTCCTTGGCATGGAGCAGGACCTCACTAATATGTTCCTTTGAGCTGGCCTACCTCTACTCTCTGAAATTGCTTTGATAAGTTGTTTAATTATTATCTGTCCCCACAATTGGAATATAAGCAGGCAACTGTCAGTTTTTACTTAACTACTGTACTCTAGGATTGCCTGTAGCTGTAGCACTGTGGCTTCTGATCCTGTCAGATCTTGGAAGCTAAACAGGGTTGGTTCTGGTTATACCTGGATGGGAGACTACTTGGGAACACCAGATACTGTAGGCTTGGGAGAAGGACCTGGAAAACCACTCCCAAAAATCCAATCTGCCATTGAAAACCCTATGAATAACAGAGAAGCAATGACAATAGTGTTTTGCCTATTGTATATAGGGTCCCTATGAGTCAGACACTGACTCAACAGCACCTAACATACCCTAGCACTAGACCTACACCAGTACAGAGTAGTGCTCAATGAAAATGCTGGTGTGATTGATGGTTCCATCCCCTAACTTGGTCAGAGTCCCAGTCTTGGACCTTTGGCTTGCCTGAAGCACAGATGATCCAAGATTCTCAACCTAGGTTATCAGATTTCAGAACTTTGTCATAGCTCATTTCTCTGGAAATTTCTGGAACATCAACATCTACAATAATACAAAATACGGATTCTTACTCCATTTTATGCAACTTATCATCAGCCTTATGTAAATGACATTATGTCTGTTTTTCCTTCATGTAAATTCTTAATACCTGTAGATGCTTAATACATATTGTTCAAAAATTAAGCTTAATCATAATTAATTAACTCTAGAAATAACCTCAGAAGCTGCTCACATCTGTAGCATATATCATAGTTAAGAACGGGCTGACATTATCATTTACTGTCCAATCATTATAGGAAGTAAAACGTCCAAATGTAATATTTGATATGGGCATTGGATAAGTGATGGAGAGGACTGACAGAATCCTGAACATATATTGCTTCTGTTTAAAAGTTATAATTGGTTTCAATTCAGACCTTAGCTTCCCTTCTTATAGGGGTCCCATGTTCTGAAGTTACATATTATGTGGTTTTATAAAAGCAGATCTGTGTGACTAATTTTCAAAGTTGTCATCCTATTTTTTAAAAAGTTATGAAGAAGTTACTGAAAGCCTAAGACATGTAATTAAGAATTAACACACAAGTAGATTAACACACACAGCATCACAGTCCAGTAGCAGACCTTCAAGGTAGAAGGGCTCATGAGGCATTTCTTCTTTTACATTTGCTTCCATTGAAGAACTATTATATGAACTCAGAGGTATGGAAATTGAATGGAAATTTAGTTGCAAAACATCAAGTGTAAGCAGATGAAGACAAATTGACTGTTTCTCACTGTTCTGCATTTTCACTAATTTCAAGTAAAGCTACTTAGAAGGTTCCTGTATAGTATAATAAGATTTTCAAGCATGTCACTGTGGCCATTATTTTTCATTATCTGCCTAAGAAGTTCCTGTGGTTAATAAGCTTTCCATCATAGTACCCAGGACATCTAAGAAGCTAATAGACATCCTTCGGAATGGTTGTCATAGTGCTCAACTGGCTCTGTCCATCACTCTCTGAGTGTTTCTTCCTTTGACTGTTTCAGAAGAAGGGGTTTAGCAAAGAATTCTTCAGCCAGGCTTAGGGTAACTCTGATTCACTTTATGGATAGGCAAAAGACTCTCATTTCTGTTCTTAGTATATGAGTTTTTTATTTCTGCGTATCAGATTACTACAGATTTATCATCATAAAACAACACACACTTCTTGCACAGTTGCCCCAAGGCAGAAGTCTGGGCTTGGGCCAGGGCATTACGTAACTGCAATCAAGGCATTCATTAGGCTGCATTCTAATCTGCAGGCTTGACTGGGGAAGAATCTGCTCTCATGCTCATTCAGGTGGCTGGGAGAATTTATTTCCTTGTGGCTGTGACTAAGGATTCAGCTTTTTGCTAATTGTAGACTGAGGTCCACCCACAGCTCTTTGCCATGTGGGTTTCTCAACATGGCTGCTCATATCATTGAGCCATTGAAAAGATTCTTGCTCTGGCCCACTAAACAAAGCCTGATATAATAGTTACGGGAATGACATCCTAACACCTTTGCTCTGTTTTGTTTATTAGAAACAAGTCACGGGTCATGCTCAGAGGGAGGAAATTATAGAAAAGCATGAATAGGAGGAAGAGATCATTGGTGTCACCTTAGCGTCAGTCTGTCATGCTTAGGTATCCCATCCTCCCCTCTCTCCAGTGTCTGTGCCTTTTGCTAAAGTAAGTGGTGACAAAATTTGGAGAATGTTGGGCCTTATTTTTTTTCTAGTTGTGGGACTAATTTGTATTTTATTCTCAAGCTTCCTTCTGGGTCCTGGGATCCCTCATGGTTACTCTGGGTATAGGAGAGTTCCTAAGGCTAATGGAGGGAAAACAGAGGCTTTGCTCTTGAGGAAGAGAAGTTTGAATCCAGATTTGGGGGTAGCTATTGTCTGTGTTTCATGTGGTATTAACAGTATTTCTATGTAGTTTCCCATTATGTCACCCCGGAAAGTCATTTAGGTTATAACAACAAATTGACATCCAGATGGCACACACGCTGTTGAAGGAATCCTGCAGTCATGGTGGGAGCTGGTCCAGATGAATTCAACCAGCATGTCCCACCCACGAATCCTCTGATTTTGCTACAAAATTAGAACATCTGCCCTCCTGTGCAAGCCAGTTAAGGAAGGATATATTCCCCAGAGACCTACTTAATGGATGAACTGTTTTTCAGAATCTGACTGAGAGAAAAGGAAAAATAAAAACCCTGGGGTAAATCCTACTGTACTGAACTATAATGAACCTAAAGACAGTGCTATTTAATAACCAAAAAAGAAAAAAATCAGTGACCCTTCACAGTTTTTAAAAACTCATGATTTTTGAGACAGTTAAAATTTCTCATATTGAGTGCCCGTATTTTTGTAATTATTATGTAGCATGTTTCTGTTTATATTCTTAGTAATGACTTGCTTTTAAAGTGCTTTAAAAAATGCCCACAGAGTGCATTAGTTTTATTCAGCACAAAGAATAGGTCAGCAATTTGTCGAGTTGTGTGAAGGGTTTTGAGTAGTGACTGGAAGGCACTTTTAAACATTGATGGCCAGAATTACTGAGGTGGAAATCTACAAAAGTAAAGGCATTATTTAAAATAATCATTCTGAATTTATCCAAGTTTTTTTTCCCCCATAAGTGCTGTTTTTCTCCCACTTTCCTCAGGATTATAAGCTTTGAGGACTTACTGACTGGCATTAGTAGATAAATAAATGTGAGCAGAGATGCCATTGGCTTTTATGAATAGTAATATGCCTTAGGACATGAGCATAAAATCATAATATTTCTTTCTTAGATTTAGAAAGCTTATTGACCTATTCCATTCTCTCCAGGAAGTCTGGCCAAGTCTTAAAGAGTAAATTCACATAAACAGACCAAAGTGCCAGGTGCTTCTCAGAAATCTGCTGGCACATAGACAGCAGCACGTTTCATTTTTTCCTAGTCTGTATTTTTCAGGTGATGTTTGTTTATGCACTTTAGCTTACACTACATTCTTACTCCCTTATGTGTTACGTTAACATTTGTGGCTCCTAGTCCTTTAATGGGAAGGTGATTGCATATTAAAATGGAGAAATATTGATTTGAATTTTATTTATTATTTTCCCATGGCTGACTTTTGTAACATTCTTTAATAGCACTAATAGCTTCTAATGTATACATTCTCAAAAACCAGTTTATTCTCACACGATATAAAGACCTTTATGACCTACATCTGAGCCAGTACAGCTGCTCTTACTTTTTGGTAAGTGTTTATGGCTAAAGCTCAATTTGTCTTCAGCATAACCATATACATCACCATATGCACACTGTTCTTCTCTGACCTTGTGAGGTTGTAAGCTGTATGTAGAATGTACCAGTTCTAGAAAAATACTCACCTCATCTGAATGCTTGAATAAAAATTTCATATAACCTGTACTTAACAAATTGCTTTCTTTTCTAGATCTAGAGTAACATTTAAATGGTAGTTAGAATGAGTATCTAAATTAAACCCCTTATCACAACTCAGATAAAACCTTTTCAATGATCAGGGCAGCATTGGATATGCTGCCCCAATAATGTACTTAAGAATTAATCTGCTGAGTTTATTCCGAGAGAGTAATTTAGGTAATGATGAAATTCAAGCTCAGGGACATACTGTACTCTTGTATATTCAAGCTGACCATTGTGTACTGAGTTGACACCTCACATAGTTATTGGGATATTCTTTAGACTCTAGTAGCATTTCTGTAATAATAATATGGTTAATATGAAACTTTACAAAGAACAAATGAAGAGTTTCAATTATGTTTTAGTTAGCCCCAACAGGGGACAGTGGTTTAAACCAAATGAGTCTGTGAATGATACATCTCTGAATCCAATTAATGGTTGAACCTAAGATTTTTTCAAGGCTTAACATTTGTCAGACAACCTCAATGTTTTCCCATGTTCATGAATCCTTTAAATACCTGGGACCTCAGTAGGTGCCAGGAACAGTTCTAGACTGGGGATTCCACAGTAGTCAAGAAAGACAAGGTCCATGTTCATGTGGATCTTATCTTCCATTTGAAGAAGAAGACAATGAACAAAAATGTACATGTTCGAGAAAACTATCAGCTGGAGATAAGTCCTGTGTGGGGAATTAATTGGGGTACCCTGATAAAGAGTGATGGGCTAGGTACTTTAGATTGGGTGGCCTAGGAAGGTCTCATTGAAAAATACAGACTTTGAACAGAGATGCTAATGTCAGAAAGGAGCAGCCTTTGAAAGATGATGGGAGAGGACATTTCAGAAGACACTGCTGGTGCACGCTAGGTGTGTTAAAGGACAGGTAGGAGGCTTTTGTGGCCATCATGAAAGTGGTCCATCAGAAAGGAAAGTGGTCCAAAATAAAGGTCAGACTGTGCAATCTCCTATGGCAGAGAAAAGGAAGTAAATATGAGTTTATTTTAAGCACAGATAGAACCCAAGGATCCCAGGAATGTCAGTTCTATGAAAGCAAGAAACCTGGGAGTAAGCTATTGCTATGGATTGGTTGTTTACAGTTCTGTATCTATAACAAAAGCTGGCCATGACCTATTTTTCCTTTCCAATAGGAAGAAACACCTGGAAAATATGCTCAAGTCTGACAATGGAGAAAGAGAATTTGACATACTTTTGCTGTATTATTGATGTCTATTTAAACTCAACTCTGCCACTGCATTTGTGAAAACCTAAACTGTAAATCATGCTTTGCTTTTAAAAACCCATTCCCAACATTCAAGTTTTGGCCATGCTGTTGTAATTGTTTCAAAGACTGATGTAATTCCTGGGAAATGTGACTTCAGTGAATTGCTTTCCAAAATTCAGAACACATTTAGTCTTCATATGAGACAGGTGTAGTTTTGCTGAGAGCATGAACCCGGTGCTTTTGACCTGCTGGGCATCTCACCTGGGCTCTGTGTGCTCATGGGGCAGGGGGGTGGTAGCAGGGACTGAGCAGGGGTCCTCTGGCTGCCAGAGAAAAATGCTCTGTGTGGACCCTTTTAGAATAATTACTAAAAATTAATTACTAGAAATACAAAAATTGTTTCAAAATTCAATATACTTTTCATTTGAGATCTTAGTTTGGTCTGAGCAAATTGTTTGGCGTAGTGAGAGTGAACATTATTGGGTCTGTATGTGAGGGAGTCTTTTTAATCTTAAGCATACCCCTGCCCATCCGCATACTGACCTTAACGCATTCTGGCCATCCAGTTGAAATTCGCCACCTTATGGGTTCATACTTGTTGTTGTTGTTGTTAGGTGCCTTCGAGTCGAGTCCGACTCATAGCAACCCTATGTACAGCAGATCGAAACACTTGCCGATTCTGTGCCAGGCAAACCATCTTATTTATGTTTAAGCCCATTGTTGCAGACACTGTGTTAATCCATCTGGTGGAGGGTTTTCCTCTTTTCCGTTGACCTGCCACTCTTCCAAACATGATGTCCTTCTCCAGGGACTGTTCTCTCCTGACTACATGTCCGAAATATG